>WEIU01019075.1:49208-77688 GCA_013389925.1 Aegithalos caudatus | reverse complement strand
TTTTTTTTTTTTTTTAATAGCACATATTGGATGATCCCTACTGGAGAGGATGTTTCCCAAGGTCAGAAATCCAATTTGACATGTGTATTTAAAAAGAATATAAGAAACTCCAAGACCTGCCAGTGACAAGAAGGTTTTTATAGCAGAACATACCTGGAGCTTTTAAGGAAATAAGTGTCATTACCAGAAATAGCTGCAAGACCAAAACTTATTACTGATGAGCTGGAGGCAAGAAGGATGAATGTCTAACATTTCTCTGGACTTGAATATGACAATAAATATGTTTGATTAGGAAGTGGTGTAAAAAGATTTAAATTTCTGCCTGAAAAATATAATTCAGTGAAGTCGATTTTTCTGTGGGGAAAAATAGGCTACTCACAGATTGTAAATTACATAATTATCTCTCAGATAATTGGTCTGTTAGAAGAGAAACAAAAGAAAACAAAAGAAATATCTACTTAAAAGATTTCTCTCCATAAACAGACACATTTAAACTCAGCTGAGACAGATAAAGATTCACTGAAGCCCTCAACTGTATTTAATCAATTTTCTATCTCCTGCTGGTTCTTGTAAAAAGAAATTACTTAAAGGTAGTTCCTAAAGGTAGTTCATGTCAGGCCTTTCAGAGACTAGAATAAAATCTTTTTTATCTGTATATTTCAACATTCTCAGGCACAGTCATATAATTAAAAACATTTGATTAATTTGCTCAAGATAAAATTCTTCTTGATTGAAGCAAAGGATATCATGGACATTTTCCATACAGGATCTATGGTATGGCCTAAAATGGGAAACTATAAAAATTAAATGTGTACTTTTATCTGTAAGATTATGTTAGCTTCCACAAACAATATTTGCATGGGATAGAAAAAATTAATTAATTAGAACTATCCATTTAGCAAACATAGCCCCATGGAGCTAAAATCAATAAGCCAGTGAAAATACTCTTCCTGTTTGTTGCATAGAAGTTTGCCTATATGTGCTTCAAAACACACATGCAAATATTCTTTCTAAAACATTTATGACTAAAATGTGTATTGATATAAATAATTTCTAACATAGTTTGGTGGGATTTTTTTGTTGCTTTTTTTGTTTGTGTTTTTTGTTCTTTTTTTTCAAATGCTAGCTTTGTAGGTGTGGAAATGATTCAGATTAGTTCTACTCATAAAAGTCATCAAGTTGATTTGGCTCTAGAGCTCTTGGATGGATTTGATAAGCAATTGTGCATGACAGTTATCCTGAAAAGATTTAAAAAAATGTAACAAGAATGCATTGAGTTAGAAAAAAGCAGCTCATAACCCAATTAAAATAAATAGCATTTTGAAATAATAAAGTACTGACATTAAAAAAAGGGATGTGGGAAAAGACAGGGACCACAATTCACAATTTTGTCTTGGAAAATGATGTGTTAAACATTGTCAGACCTAACCTTGCCAGGTATAAATCCAGCTAACTCCACAGGCAATAATGGAACTGTTCCATTCTGTCACAACTAAAGAGCTAGCTCTAAATCTTTTCAAGCAAATTTACCTCTTTAAAACTTGTGCTGTCTATGCACTTTTAAGTTTGACTATCTGAGCAAAGAAATTTCTTAAACACAATAGGTTTTAATTAGGACAGCTTAAATTAATTGCTCAGATAAATTTAAGCCTTTTCTTTATTGCAGATGGTTTTCTGACTCAGGACAGTTTCTACATTATGCAAAAAATTCTGTGCACAGTAGTGCCTTGGTGACATTTTGGTTTTCATGGTCAGCAGCCAGTTCTCCAGAACACTGCAGAAACTGTCCTGCCCCTTGTTATACAGAGGAGCCCAAAGCATAAATCTTGTGTTTTTCACCTAGAACTGGACTCTGACAAATTAATTCCAGGGCATCTTGCTCCAGCAGCTTAGGGTGAATATCAGTCTGCTCCACTGGAGATTACACGCTGGTGGCAGAACTGGTAGGAGAGACCTTCTGCTCACAGCTCACCTGCTTCTGTGAGTAGTCTGTGAACCTTCTGTAATTTATTGTGTAATAATACTCTGAAATCCAATATGAGTAAGTTACAATAAATTATGAAGCACACAGAGAGCCACTTGTCAAGCCTGCAAACTACATCCAGGGGAAAAATGGGGCTAGGAGGATAAAGGAACCCTTAAATCCAGTGTTTGAAGGGACTTAACACAAAATGGAAGGAGAGGCTGTTTTGTGAATGATTTGAGAGCATAAACAGGAGAGGAAAGGAGGATTTATGAAAATACATAAAATTTAGAGCAAAAGCCTATGGAACATGTGGAATAGTCATAAAAAATTATAAAAGTTACTGCATCTGATGTTTTAAATTAGATTTTAGAAGATAATAGGGAAGGAAGAAGAAGCAAAGTGCTGAAAGGAGCAGTCTGATTTCTTTAATCCTGGGGCTGGCTGTGCTTCATTTATGCATCTTAACAGCAGTCACCTGGGCTGATCTAAATTACATTGGTAGCAACAGCTCCCCAAAGACAAGAGTTATGCTCCCTGTGTTGTAAGGCTGACAAGAGGAGGAACAAAAGGTTTTGAAATGAATGTTAAGTTCACCTAATTTAATTCAAATAGATTGGCCATTTGAGAAATGTTCTGCTCTCTCAAGGAGACTGGAAGTACTGGAACAAATTTCTGCTTTAATGCTGCTACCCTCAGTAGAGTTGTATCAAGTTTAAATTTAGGCTGCACCAGAGAGAGGGAGAGTTCTTGTATTTTTCCTCTATGGTGGATCAGTTCTGAGTTTGTTCAGGGCTTTTGCTGGAAAAGGTTATTTCATATTCCAATTTATGTGAAAATATTTTATAATCCCTTTTTTTTTTTTTTTTTTTTTTTTTTTTTTTTTTTTTTTTTTTTTTTTTTCCATCTTTTCCAAACTGTTTTCTGAAGAATTACCTCAGGATGTCTTATCAGACTGGGAAGTCTCACAGTAATCCAAAGCAAAAAATGAACAGTTCTATTTACATACCTGTTACTTTCCAGAGAGCCACCCCTGTTCTGCAGCAGCTTTGTAGCGTGTGCGGTGTGGGTGTGTCTTTCCATTTGGTAAAGTTTCAGAAGAAATAGTGGTGAGTTACCATGTTTCACTGCTAGAATAACCTGCCAAAGAAAGAAAATATAATTCTGATTGTTGTGGGAAGAAAGAGAATACAATCTGGCACATTTAAAATTTCAAAGGACACACTATAGATAGCAGGGCAGGGAGGGAATTCTGCCCCTGTGCCCTGCTCTGCTGAGACCCCACCTGCAGGGCTGCATCCAGCTCTGGGCTCCCAGCACAGGAGGGACAGGGACCTGCTGGAGCCAGGACAGAGGAAGCATAAAGGTGATCTGAGGGATGATGGAGCAGCTCTCCTACAAAAATAAAAGGCCGAGAAAAATGAGGTTTTTCATCCTGGAAAAGAGAAGGCTTTAGGATGACCTAATTGCAGGGTTCCAGTACCTGAAGGAGGCTCACAAGAGAGATGGAGAGACTATTTATGAGGGTCTGGAGTGATAGGACAAAGGGAAATGGCTTCAGACTGAGAGTAGGTTTAGATTAGGAGAAAATTCTTTACTGTGAAGGTGCCAAGGCCCTGGCACAGGTTGTCCAGAGATTCTGGGGATGCCCCATCCCTGTTCAAGGCCAGGTTGGATTGGGCTCTGAGCAACCTGGGATAGTGGAAGGTGTCCCTGCCCATGGCAGGGAGTTGGAACTGAATGAGCTTTATGGTCCCTTCCAATCCAGTTCCTTCTATGGTTAGAATGAAAAGTTAAGCAAAATATATCAAATGGTCTTTAATAGACTGGAAACTATTTTTACCAAAACTAGAGCATCTTTTCTTTGGAGGACAGTTTCTTGAATACCTGTGGGACCAGTGAGTTCATGAAAAATTACCAGAGGTTTGTTAAAATGTTATTATCAAGGGTGAAAGAATGAGAGCATAAGAGGAAGCTGAGAAGAAGCTCAAAGAGGCTAAATTGATTGATAAAATATTTTCTGGCAGAATTCCAGAACTGGAAAAAAAAAAAAAAACAAAAGNAAAAAAAAAAACAAAAAACACACACAACAGTTTTAAATCATGTTCTATTGTTTAAAATTTCATGTGTTGCTTGAAAAAATAATGGAAAATTTTCCACTGAATCTCTGTTAGAAGTTGTTACTGCTAAAGCAGATGAAGAGTATTTTAATTAGATAAGAAGACTGGTGTGATTCTGCTTTCTGGAGGTTTAATGAAATGTATTAAGACCGTATTAAATTCATATAAGTGGAGAATACCTTTCCATGTCTCTTGGAACTCAAAAACAGTTGCTAAGTAAACAAAGATTATATCCAAAATCTAGTTTCAACTGTGATCCATGTTGAAATAATACCAATAATTGCATTTGTCCACAAAATGTAATTTTCCACATTCATTAAGTTTAAATTAGGAGAACATTCTGATATTTTGAGTAGCAAAAATTGACATTAAATCATGCCATATGTACAATGGCTCTGTTTATTTACATCAGTAAAATTTATGGGTCAGAGTTCTAATCAACAATTTCATAAACATATTAGTTTTGTCCAGCAAATGTGAATAAAACATTAGATTATCAATCAAGCATGAATCCCACTTCTTCAGAGGTCAACTCTGTATCATTTGTACTTTCAACACCAAGAAAGAGATGTAAAATAATTGTGACAGTCTGGAGTTGGAACTGAATGAAACCTTAAAAAAAAAAAAAACAAACAAACAAACAAAAAAACCCAAAAAAACCAGCAAAACATGGCTCAATTCTACAAAATTTCCCCTTGTATTGGCATATAACTAATTTATGCACTGTGCCTAGGCATCACCTCAAAATTACTGTCTGTGCACAAAAGACCTGTAAGAAGGGAAAGTGTTGAAAACTCAGTGTGACGATGTCATGTTGTTTTCAGAAAGACTGAGATGTGAAATGTGAGTTTGTCAGTAAAACTTGGAGTGCAACCTTTCCACCCCACAGATTATAAATCATCTGCCCAGCTCTGGAACTACACTGGAATAAAAATTTGGACCTGCCAGTCAGTGAGAATAGAAAATGTGATCAGTGATTGAGAGACCATGGCTTAAAATTAAATACTGGAAGTTTGGAGTTTTTCAAGAGAAAAAGGAGACCTGTGGGAGGTCTTTATCTCCTTTACATAAATGTTAGTAAAAGGAAGGAAAAAATTATTCTCTAGATCTCTGTACATGTTGTTATTACACATATGAATTGGTAATAGTCCCAGTGCTTTTACTCCTACTTCTGAAATTTGTCAGAATGTAGCATTTGTCACTGCAAAGGTCCTAAAAGATGCCTATGTTGAAAACTAGTACCTCACCATACAAAATAAAGTACTTATCTGTTCTTAAAAATCTTAAGAATATTAAAGTCTTCTTCTTTTTAACACCTGAAGTAATGAGGGAAACGTAAAAAGAAATTTAGAATAATAGATTCCATCAAATAGTCATAAGGTGTAATTGAATTAGTTTCGTTGAACTACACAAATTAACACAACCTAAGAAAATGTTAATTTAGAATTTTTCTGCTGGAATAGCCATGTGTTAATGAGTACAAATGCATGCTTATTAATCTATTGAATTCTAAGAGATTCAAACTATCAGAACTTGGACAGCAGTTTAATAAAGTGCCTGCTCACAAAATGTAATCATGTGCAAGACCTCCAAACTGGGCTGCAAGATTAGTAATGAAAATGGCACTAAGCAGAAAAAGTAAATATGTTAATCCTATGAGGAGAAAATGCAAATAAACAATAGAAAAACTAGAAGAAATGCGGAGCAGATGACTGTGGGTAAGGAATGCTAGAAGAAACTCACAGAGGCAGAATGGACCACTGAAGTTTCTCTGTTAAAGAAAGAAGTTTGCTCTGCTGTAACCAGTGGTGATATAGCTCTTTGGGCCTCAGAAAATTGGAGAGCTGTGAATTTGGCCCAATTTTCCCCAAACTGGGGGATTAAACTGGTCATGAAAAACCCATTTTTTTCTGGAAAACACAATTCCTGCTCATGCAAACAGGCCAGCTGCTCTTTGCAGAGCTGCAAGAACGTGGCCTGAGGATGCATTGAACCATAAAATTAACTTCTGTGGGATTATGTGGCACTTGAGACATCTACCCCTGCAAAAGATAAAAGTACACAGAGACATGGATAGACAGGTAGAGATGCCATTTCTTGTAACAGACTAAATTATGCAGATTGATGATACACAAGTGAGAATTTCCAGGACGAGTACATTGTAATTCCAGCACAGAAAGCATGGAAACTTACTGAAATGGGTACTACCTCAGTTATTTAAAATGCTCTGACCCTAATTTGCAATTCAGAAAACCTTCATTATGAACTTTTTTTAAAAATTTTTGTCTAATCTAATTTTAAAGACTTCTTGAGGAATTACATTTAAAAAGAATTTCTATTTAGAAAAAGCATAAACATTATTTTAATCATGTTTATATCTTTTAAAAACAATAAAGTGAGAGTACATACTTAATGTTCTCATAAACTTAAATATTTTACTTGATATTTGCAGTACAATTTTAAAATGAAAAATATATGGTAAGAATAACTAGAAGATAATTGCTATTAGAGACATAAACAAAAACCTTGCCAAAAAGTGTTGGAACCTGATTTTGATAACTTACTTCACAGGAGCATAGATCAGCATCTACTCCACTCAAGTCAGTGGGATTAGATTCAAGTGTAAAATCAGGAAAAATTATATTTGATTATGCCTCAAGTTATGAACTATTCTGTAAAATTAGAGCAAATGGGATGGGAAGAGTTGTTCACACCTGCTGATAGAAGAATTCTCTTATCTCGGGCCCTTCTTGAAAACCATTGACTGTAATTATAATCTTGCCAAGAGCTTTAGTGCACCTGGAATGATGTTTTCAGGAAGGAGATGACAGCAAGCTTAAGAATATGCACAAAAAGTCAGAGTGCTCCTACCGTGAGGGGAACGTGGCTCTCACACATTTTTGCAGACTCTTTTCCTTTCATTTGCATTCTAATGCATGTATTTCATCAATGTGCAATTGTAAACATACCCTTCAGAAAAATGACCTATTGATGGGTTCCCCAAAAAGCCTCTACTGCCTATAATGTGTAATGTAATTTCAATTTCTATCTGAAATTAATTATAAGCACAGTGAGACATCATGGAAAATTGCATTTTCTGTTCTGCTTTTTTTTTATTAGTGGCAATAAATTCCTGATTATTATTTTTGAATTATGTTTATGGGTTTGCTGATATGAAACTTTAACTGATAACAGTAGTGAAGCTGCAATAAGCAATGTGAAATATACATGAATGCACTTATTCATAGTTTATGATTAACCATAAAAAACACCAGGATTTTGAACAGCTTATCTTTTTCTAACGTCCTTTATAGTGTCTCCAAGGCTTGGTATTTTATATATTAGTTAAAATATATGCTGCTCTTACCATGAATAGAAATTAAAACTACAATTTATTTACAGGACACTTTTATAGCCATATATATGTGTTCTGCTGGTCATAACCCTGTATGAGGCTGAATGAAAAAGATTTGACTGTAAAATATGTTACCCCTGATATCATATGTTTTTCTACAGTACTGCATAGAATGTATAAAAAATCAGTCACTTCCAATGCCCATGATATTTCTAATATATAGAGGAATATATTTTCCATTTGTATGACTTCGTTCTTACTGCATCTTTTTCAAGCTTTATGTCAAGGACTTGATTTTAAGAATATCGAACAATATTTTCAGGGTTTTGGGGCAGGGGGTTGTGGGTTTTTTTTTGGTTTTGCTTTTTTGTGGTTTTTTGTCTTTGTTTTGGTTTTGGTTTTGGTTTTTTGTTTTGTTTTAATAGCATTTGTTGTAGCTCCATCTAGTCTCAGGGGTTTCTTTTCCACTTTCAGATAGCCCTAGGCTGAAAGAAAAATCTAAGGTCAGGCTTTTCTCTCATATTGGGTAGCTTGACTTGGCTTCCAGAATCTGATATACTTCAACACCAGAAAAGACCCAACTTCCTAAGATTTGAAGTTCAGTAATACTTGAAAGAAAGCCCTAAGGCAAATACCAGACTCAAGGAAGTTAAATCAGTTCTGGATAGGTGAAGCAATACCCCATAGCTACCAATGGAGATTTAATTAATAAGAACATGTTAGCTCCTTATTCTGCACCAGAATATCCTCTCGTGATTTTTGTCAAGAAATTTAATGTTATCAGGAATTCAAATTAAATCCTTTATTCAAGGCATAACACCTGTTTAGCATACCAGTTTGAATTTTTGAATTAAAAAAAGAAACTTATCCAATGTACAGAAAAAATAGTTGCAGATGAATGCCCCAAAAGCCCCTCATATACTGGGAGAAGAGACATAAATCAGAAAAAGAAGGAAAATCATACCTCTGAAGGTGCTTTGTGCTTTACAAAGCATATTGTTACTCTGCTTAGCCTCTTCAAGTCAATGATCCATGAAGTCTAATGTAGTTTCCAATTTTTTGTAGAAATTGTTGAATTTCTGCTTGTCCATGACAGAATACCACTCTTGGGGGAAAATAAATAAATAAATAACATACTAGATTTATTCACATGGATAATGTTGGAATAGAGTCAGTCATCCAAAAATAAACTTCATCTGAAATACATCCATTAGTCAATTCTACACCTTAGTGTTAGAGTAGTTCTGGTTTTGCACACAAATCTACAGAGAAAACTATCAAAATGTGAAAAGAAATTTAATTTTTTCTTGTTCTCCAACTTTTTTGCTGCCTATAATTTACTCTTCTCCTGATTCTTTTTTTCTTCTTCCTTTGTGTCCTCAGTTTATCAGTTATCTTTATAATCCATTTAGTTTTGCTTGTTTATTCTCTTCCCTCAGAAAAGTTTATCAGACTTTCTGAGTGTCATGTTGATAGTTTCTTCCAAGAACTACATAATCAAATACATTCCATCGTGATATACCAAGGACTGAAATTTCTGGAATACAGCGAACAGTTACTAAGGACATTTGTGTTATTATAGTGGCATCATTTACTTGGTTTGCTGAAGATATTTTCACATGTAGAAATATAAATTCCAAATATTCTGCCTGCCCCATTCTTTTCTGCAGATAAATACACACACCTTCAGCTCATATCAATAACCACTTCAGCACTGGACGTTTCTTTGGGGTTTAATGACCCTTTCCAGTGTTGTGGATCATTGGCTCCCAGGAGGTTGTTAATTCTCAAAAAAAAGCTCTCTTCCTCTGCTTTTATTGCTTAAATATATTGTTTGTGGATATACAATATAAATACTGGAGAGGAAAGCAAGTTAACAGCTGAGCAGATACTGATATGGCTCAAATTGAGTTTATTTTATTCTAGATGGCTGGATATTAGCAATCACATCTACTGCTTATCTTTAATTTATTAAAATTTCAGGGTAAAAGATTACCTTTTACTTTTTTCCTTTATAAGGAAACTAAAGTTGGATTATCTTGAGTGCATCAGTTGTACTTTTGCATTGTAAATTGAATAAAACCCATGAAAATTCAAGTTTTTAACAAATCCTATTTTCAAGTAAGGTTTGATTCTGGACTTTCTTGCAATATTAAAAGACATTGATCCTTTTGATAAAATTAATCATGACACTGGACTCAAAAATTTGGGGTCTTTCACATATACAAAGGATTTCCAGAAGAGTCCAAAATATATTTTTCCAGTCTCTGATAACAACAAAGAAAAATTGTATTCAGCAACAACAAATATTTCTGACCCAATGACTCTCAACTTTTTCAGTTCATTAGTGTTACTGATTTTGCCAGTAGTCTTTCCTCACCAATATTTTTCATTCTTAAAAAAAAAGTAAATCTAATTCCTCTCAGAAAGGTTTCCTAATTAAAAGTAATCTTTAGTGCAAATACAAAAGGATTTTCTTTAGCTACCCTTTCTCTTTGTGCAGAGGAGAATAAATGTGATGATGCACATCGTCTATCTACCTCATATGTCTAGTGACAGAAACATTAATTCCAAGCACATTTCTATTTCAGCCACTTATTTGCACCCTGTTAGTGCATGAAGAGCAATATTTCTGTGGAGTTATGGTGACATCAAGTGGCTGGCTATATGATCCCTGCATATATATGGATATATCCTCCAGACATTGGAGAAGAAACCAATACAGGGAACTACTATTAAGTAGTCTTACCTCTTTGAGATAGGAGTGGACTTCCAGGTAGTTCCAAGTGATGAATTTCAATCTTAATTTTAGGTGTATCATCAGGGTGTGTATCATGAAATGCCATTGATGAAAATCAAACCATTGTATTTCACCCTTGAGATCGAATTTGAAGGCAAGAGACTGATGCTGAGATGAAAAGCAGTGCTCAATACCAAATCATCCAAACTGTTCTCTTTTACCTTGTGCTAAAACATTTCTGGATTATTCAGTCAGTGGCTGTGCATTCGTTAGGAAAATAGAGTGTCTCAGAATGATCTTCTGATAGGATTTTTGTGATTGAGTTAACAAGTTAATATCTACTCCTTTAATTGCATCTTCTGGTTTAATGAACACAGCCTCATAAAGGTAACAAATGAAGTTCAGTTTGTTCTACAGTAGATTGGTTTCCTTAAAATTCTCTCTTGTCAGAATTTCTATTTTCAACCCTTGCCATGCCATGACTGGTTCATGAATAATGAGCATGAAGACATACATTTTAAGAGTCTCCACTGAGTGCATTTTCTTCACCAGCTTGTTTTTACACTCACCCTCCTGATGGGATGACTTCTTCATCTCCTTTCCTACAGCTCTTCCTTCTGCTTGCCATCCTCAGCCTCTCAAAACTAGTGCAATCACTCACCATCCTTTTTCCACGTCACATCAGAGCTTGTTCCCCACTTCAAGGCTTGAGTCCTCTTGTTTGGATGGCCTCCAAGAAAGATTAACTGGGGAATAAAGACTCAATATGAAATCAATGAAAGATTACTGCTGACCAAAGAGTAACTACAGAATTCCAACTCATCACAACATTGCCAAAATGACAGCTGAGCAGCACAGAGAAAACAGTGAATGGCGTTTGTTTGAATTTAAATATACTGATATAAAAATTCTGATTAAAATCACTGTTTAATACAAGTGCATCTTAATGCAGTGGCTGCATAATACTGACTTAAGTTGTAGAAAAGATGTCATCTCCTTCTTTCAGTTTCATGAAAGCCTTTAACATTGACATCTTACTTGTCTAGTACACATTTTCCCATGTATCATAATGAGTTCACTTTTGTAAGTGAAATAGATTTACGTGAAAGGCCGATATATATACATGTGCACACCTTTATACTTCTTTTTTATTTTTGTGGTTGTTCATCTTCTTGTGAGATCCTGAGAAAGCAAATTATTAGCTCTGGTACATCAAACCTTATTTGCAAGATTAAGATGTAAATTTAATTTTAGTAAGTAGAGAAAAATTCTCACTTGAAGTGTATATTCTTTACTGGGGACTCTCATAAAAATATTATGTATGCAAAGCTATTTGGGCCAAAAATCATATGGCTTCATTGCTCTGGAAAATACACAAAATAAAATACATTAATCAGTCTGCTCACAGGACTATTTAAAGGAGAAATCCCATTAAGTGCTTAAATTGATTTACTCTTCCCTCCCTCAAAATAATAAAATAAAATTCCTCAAGTGTCTATTAAATCAGACAATAAACAAGGATAGGTAGGTAAAATCCTTGGGGAAAGGAAGGACCTTTAGGCCATCTGATTCATATTTCATACCTCTTCTATTTCTCCATCTTTTTTTCATCCTTGTTGAAATTCATACACATACAATGTCATAAGCTAGTGTTGGTTTGGATTCAATTTATTTTACAAAAGGAAAAAAAATAGAGAAAAAATCATGTGAACTGATGCCAAAATAGTCTAGTGAAATATTTTTTTATTTTCATTTATATTCACTGCCATGTCTCTCCACTGAAGTTAATGCATTTTCCCTGAAAGGTAATTCATTTCAATTTAAATCAATACAGTATCTTTTGAACTAATGCCTTCCAGAGATGCCATGTTTGAACAAACAGTGGCATATTCGTGTAAATTGCAAATTTTATTAGTAATTGCACCAAAAAAAAAGGTGCTCAGAAAAATATTTTTGCTTCTAAACAATGCAGACTGTGAACACAATCCATATTTTTTTTCTGCTGTTCTGTTTTGGTAGTCAGGGGTATTATGGGCTTTCACATAGAGAAGGGAAGGGAAAAGCTGTTTATACACCTAAATACAACTGGGTATAACTCTTCCCTAAGAAACTAATCAGAATTTTTTTGAAAGGAATGACTCCTTTTTGAGGAGTTTTATTTTTTATTCCATACCTTTCAAAATAGCTGGGAAAGACGTCCCAGGGTGGTACAAGGAACATAAAAATCCATGTTGTTTTAAACTTGCATTTCCTAACCTGCAGAATATAACTTCCCTAGTAACACTTAATTGGGAGAATGCAGAGAAGAGAAAGATTTTTTCCTTGTACCTTCTTGTTTAGCCCAAGCCAGTAATGTGTGAGGTCAAAAAAGGGGAAGATGAGCCCTGATTTATAAAATATTTGATTGCCATTCTCAAGTTTCTCTTGCAAATAATGTGAAAAAAATTTTCTTTCAAGCAGTGTTTCTCAGTCTGAAAATTATCATTCCCTCTGAGGGATCAAAGGGATTATAAAAGGCTGGAAAATGTCAAATCTGTTGCCAGTTGTTCTGTTCTTTCAAGGGAGCTGAGGAAAGCAGTGACTGTGTTTGCTGGCTGAAAATGCCTTCATGGGTAACAGCCTTGGATTGCTGGCAGTTTGGCCTCTTTATGGCAGGAGGTAGAGGGGGCTGGCTTTCCTGGCTGCTTTGGGCTTGTTTTGCTTCCCAGTTTTCGAGGTCACCACCAGTTTAGTCAAGTTTAGCATGGCTTGAGCTGAATGGAACTGGTTTGAACCCGTTTTATGTGGTTTGACCCTGTTAAAATTGGTTTGAAGCAGCTGGAACCAGTTTAGTCTGGTTTAAATTGGTTAGAACCAGGTTAATCTGGTTAAAAGCAGTAAGTAATGGTTTGTACTGGTTGGAACCAGTGTTGTCCAGTTCAAAACTTCTGAGTTTCGATCTGATTTGAACTGGTTTTATCTGGTTTTAACTGTTTGGCACAGGTTTGAACTAGTTGGAACCAGATTAGCCCAGTTTGAACCGGTTTGAAGTGATTTTAAAAAGTTTGAACTGATTCTATCTGCTTTGATCCAGTTTGAACTTGCAGAAACCGGCTGGAACCAGTTTCACCCAGTTTAAGCCAGTTAGGACTGGTTGGAACCTGACCAAACTGGCTTTGCCCACTTGAAACAGTTTGGATTTGGTTTAGACTGGAGGAAACAGGTTTGTCCACTGGAAAGAGTGCAGTCCATTTTAAGCTGGTTTGACCTGATTGGAACCAGTTTCAAAAGGTTTGAACCAGTTTTACTTTACTTTGATCTGTTTTAAACATGTTTAAACCTATTGGAACAGATTGGGACCAGTCTGATCTGGTTTAAACCTTTTGGAGCCAACTTGATCTTTTGGAACTGGTTTAGTCCTCTTGCAGAGCAGATGGCAGCAGGATTCCCATTTCCTGAGATGGCTCCACAAGGGTAAAAGGGCCAGGGCAGACACGTTACCTGCCTAACTGAGTATTCTACCACCCTTTTGTTGCTGATTGTCACACAACATTCTTATGCCAGTCATGATCGACATGATGCAATGACCCAAGTTTATTTTCCTCAGATGTTTTAAAAGATCACACAGACCAACATTTAGAAAGCTGGTCAGCTCCTCACATAGGGCAGTCACCCAAATCCTAGGTATATGCTTCCTCTGCCTCTCTTTTCATCCTGTTATCTCCTTTAACCCACCCTACAGCCACCATCCTTTCTTGAGAAAAAATGCCAATGGGAGCTACAATAGACATTTACTGTAATTAATTTTTTCCCAGTGCTCCATTTTTTTTTCTATTGCTTAATATATCTGTGTCCAGACCATTGTATGAATGGGTATTGATCTTTAAATATAATACCTCTAAATCTTTCTGTATGCTTTTGACAGCTTCCTTATTTATTAATTTTACTTTTTTTTTAGAAGCCAAGAGCACTTAACACAGTTCTTCCTTGAGATATCATTAAAATATGCTAACTAAGGTAAATGTGTAAGAAAGAATGCAGACATTTCTAAAGGTTATGATCTATGACAACACTTCTTAGCTTTAAAGTTACTTTAATTGAATTAATTGAAGAAACTGAAGAACAAAGAGAGCTCTGACTCTGAATGTATTAAAGGGAAATATTTGACCTTTTCAATATGTTACGTTTTGATTGGCAGTCCTTTCTGTTGGAGCTCTCTTAATAATAATTTTTTAAATTATTTTTCTCCATGAAAAATAAGGTAGGTGTGTCAAAAAGCTGAAGTACAGCTGAGATAATTGGAAATATCCAAGAGTGCAAGCATGCAAGCATATGTGTATACTGCCTACCACAAAATCAGAGGATATCAGCATTGGGGAGTTTATTCCATTGGCAAAGCTTTTGACAAAAAGAACAAAGCTAGACCAAGTTAAACCTAATTTTTCATATCAGAATCATAGAGTGGATTGGTTTGGAAGGGACTTTAAAAAAAGATCATCTCATTCCAACCCCCTACCATGGGTGGGGACACCTTCCACTAGACCAGGCTGCCCAAAGCCCAGTCCAATCTGGCCCTGAACACTTCTAAGGATGGGACAACCCTTGGCAACTTGTTCCAGTGCCTCACCACCCTCATGGGAAAGAATTTCCTCCTAATATTCAATCTAAACCTACCCTCCTTCAGCTTAAGTCCACATTCCCCCACATCCAGTCCTTACAGACACTTGGAAAAAGTGCTTCTCCACCTTTCTTTAGGACGTGGAAAGCTGTTATAATGCTAATTTTACACTTATTTTGGTTTGCAGGATCGTAAATAAAAAAAAAAAAAAAAAAAAAAAAAAAAAAAAAACACCCAAACAAAAAAAAAAAAAAAAAAAAAAAAAAAAAAAAAAAAAAAAACAAAAAAACACACCCAAACTTTACTCATAAGGGTTTTTTTCTTTTGAAAAATATTGTTCATTGCTTTTTACATGAGAATAAAAACCATTTGCAATGAACTTTAGGTTATTTATTAACAGATGTGTCTAAGAAGTAGAGGNTTTTTTTTTTTTTTTAGTACTTTAACTCAGTAAGAATTAATTTTCTTTAAAAAGCAGCATTCACTCTCTGTAGCTCCATGACCTTATGTTAATCCATCCACAATGCCCTGATCTTTTTGTGTTTCCTGGCCCCTCATTTATTTATCAAAAATAAGGTGAAGGGCCCTCCCTCAGCCTAGGAGAATTAGTCTTTTCTCCATTAAAGGTTATATAACCTTACTACAGTCTGAAGACCTCAGGAATAGCTCTGACACCATGCTACAGGTGCTAAGGAAAAAAAAAAATCCAAGTGGCAAAACGTCTTTTCAGCCATTGCATTGCTTTTCTTATTTAGTTTTTACTGAAAAACCTTACTGCTGAAAAATTTTCAATTTCAATCTTTTAAAATCAAAATTAACCTAAAGCAAGCACTGTGAGAGTTCCTGATGTTTACTGATTTATTGAAAATATCAAATTTCACTTTATATGCAAATTTCCCTAAACCCTCAGAGGATAGGATAGGTGTATTTATACACAGGCAATCTCTCTTTGTATAGTCCTGTAATTCTATGCAAAACCAAATCAGAAATTATTTTCCTTGTACAGATTAAAGCATGCTTGAGGCAAAAATCTGGGCTTGTTTTCAGCTAGTGAAGAATTTGTTTGTAGACTATATACGTACCACATTTCTGGCCTACTGCTGCATCTCTAAATTCCCTGTAAATTGTTTATAACGAATACTCTGATTTTGAGCTTTGATATCTGATCTCTACTTACCCCATGAGAAGTTAAAAGGTCAGTAAGCGTTTTGAACTAGCTCAGCTTAATTTATTGATATGTCATTTCACATTGTCCAAACATTCACGAAAAGCCTCAAAACATGCCTTTGACCATATAGTAAGAACAAATATATTGTAAAAAAATTCCTAACCTCCTACTAAATTTCTGCCTTCTGGACTTTGGTTTTCTAAGTAGAAAAGCACTTCAAATTCTGCACATTACCAGATCACTCGAACCTCTTTGAAAATGTATTTCAGGAGCCTTGATGGATCTCTTGCTCAGCAATTGGTCTTGGGAAAGTATACACTTCATGGTAAGCCAAGTGCCACATTCTGTACTCTGTCAGAAAAAGAACAGCAAGTGTAATGGGAGGTTGAAACAGATCATTTAGCATTCTGACATTATTTGTGAATTTGGCTCTATGAGAGAGATTTTTGTCATGCATATGTTTGATATTGATCTGAGTCTATGAATGTGACTGGCTGCATCCCCAGTTTCTGAAGAGTTTTGAAGTATAACTTAGCCTGTGTCTCTCTCTGCAACCTTTATAGAGTGGGACTGGTAACACCTCCTGCATAAGATGCTCCACCGGAGTGAAGCTGAACAGTTGTGATGCCTTCCCAATTGTCTACAAAGCAATTTGGGAGGAACCTAACCTCACTTTTATTAGCCCCAGAGGCCTCTCCCTTTCTTTGATTTTCCAGTCTATATCTTTCTTCAGCTGTCCAGCTAAATTGACAAAGCACAGAGTCCTGTTCCATATAGCAAGTGTCTTTGTAGGAATCCCTTTAAAAGCTTTAGCACTTAAAAAAAATCAATAGAGCTTATGATGTCTCCCCTCTCCTGCACGCTAAATTCTCATCAGCCTGTTATTAACTGTTGGAAGACAGTAAACATTGCATTTTAAAAGCACTCGTGTGGCATTTCACTTGAATAATGTTGCCTATCCTCCCTTAATGAATTTAGTGGAACTGTGTTGTTGGTATATTTAGAAAGAGAACGAAGAGCTGTGCAAAATGCATTGCAGGTACGGAGCCAAGTATATCTATTATATAAAAATCCTCCACGTTCATTGAAACAAAATGAGCCCATAGAAATACTGATATTTTAAATATCACTTCAGAGTATAAATGGTCATAAAGATAATCAATATTACCTTTGTCCAAATATACTTGGAGGAAAGAAAAAAAATGGTCTGGAAGACCAATCCTTTATTTATCACAGGAAAGAAAATGCAGAAATAGAAAAACTGAAGCAAAAATTATATGAATGTACTACATTAAGAAAGGTATTTAGGAAACAAAACTACTGAAGGCAAAAACACCTTGGTTTCAAATATCTAGCTGCCATGTGTTATCCTCATGGTTTCTAGACTTGTGGAGTTACTGTCTCTTGGAAAGGGATCTAGAATAATTGGAATTGGACCTTGTTCCTCATAATAGGAATTAAAAACAAAGGGTTCTGCATCAGGATGGTGAGCAGGTTTACCTGCTATTCACAGTTCATAGCCTCTGCTTGTTTGTCCTGTATGTCATTTGCATTTCTATATGGATTATAAGTATTTTTTTAAAGATGGAGAAAGGATGACTTTTTTTTTTTCCTTACTGTTGTGTCCCAGCAGTTAGAACAACAACACAGAGTACAAGGATCTTAGCTGCAATCCCCCAATTTGCTTAATAACTTCAAATGTCCATCACTGCAGAAACTGAACTAATTACAATGGTACTGGCCACTTCAGTGGTGCTCATGCACCTGTGAAAGGACTGGGGGGAGGGGATTTCCCATGCTGCATGTCAGATTTTTCCTTAAATAAAATGAATTCTGGAATAAGAGTGCAGACATATGTATGATTTTGTAGTCTAGTGATGATGGTATTTTGTGGAAAGGGATAGGTTTGGACCGTGCAACACTTCCGCATGTTTTTAATCATCCATAATAATTAAACAGCCCTTGGAGATGAGCCTGTAAACTAATCCCACCTCTTCCAGAATTGGCCTTGCACATCACACTGGAGACAATCACTTAATGAATCTTGATCTTCTTGATATATTTACCTTTTTGTTTAGTGAGATGGGAGCCAGCTCAGCTCATGTTTTGCCAGTATGAATGAGGGAAGGTTAAAACTCACTGGGCATGAATCTGAAGCTCCTGCAAGGGGATTGCTCTGTCCTCACATGGTGGTGGAGAGGCCAGTCTGCCTCTACTGAGTTTTAAATAGAACTTTTTTTTTTTTTTGCATGAGTTCCCATTTTAGTAAAAAAACCTGTCAGAGAAACATGCATATCCTCAGAGGAGACAAGGAAGGGGAAGGTCCAGTTTTCTGATCCATATTGGTCCTTTACTTGCAGAACCAGGCCCTGGCTGATGTATACAGCAAGAGTAGATTGTGAGTCCTGTCTGTTCAGTACCTACAGCACCATTGCACTTATCACTTTAACAGTCATGTTGATGGAAGAGATATTCTGTACTTTAAATCTGGCCAGGACATAAAAAAGGAGTCCTTTAAAACAGATTACAAATATTTACATTGGCATACGTAAGAAATTTGAAGAAATGGCCCTCTATATGATACAGGAAAGACATATTGAGCAGGCATCACAACTGAAGAAGCTGTAAAGTGGAATGACATCTTTCAGGTTATTTATAGCTTAAATCTAGCATTTTTACTGTCAGATTAAAATACTAGGTGAGTTCTGAATCTGCATCCTGTGGTGCAACATATCTTTTCTCTGGCTTGCTTTACTTTTATTATCAACATCAGCAATCTTTTACCCTTTCTTAAACAGAAAATTTGGTAATATTTCACACTTACTCTGGAAAACCAGAGCTTTTTGGCATTTCCTAAACTAAAGAATGTAATGTGAAGCAAGTTCAAGAGAATTCTGGGCGTGTAAGTACAAAGGGCTGTGATCTTTCTGTTTCTGGTCACCTTTGCTGCTCTGCAAAGACTTGACTTTGACCTCAGTAGCTCAAAGTTCTGTCTCTAGTTCCATCCTATGTCATCTCATTCTTTCCTATGTAATATTAAAGGAAATCACCTCACATTAATTTTTGTCTGTTCCATATTACCTTTAGAAGTACGTGTGCCCACACTGCTCTTTTTTCATTGCTCTGATTTGTCACACAGGCCTCTGACATTTCTGACCATCTGCTTCAATTTCAGATCATTTTACAACAGTACCTTAAAAGAACCACAAAACATTGACTTGTTCTTCTTTATAGAAGTCATTTGAATTGTAGGTACTCTAGATAAATCTCTCCTGTGACAGAATATAAATTTTAACAATTCTGAACCTGTTAAAGAAATATAACCATGCAGCTAGTAGGACAGAGCTGGGGATCAGGAAAGGCTTGACCATTAATTATTGGTATTCAACATCCAGAAAATAACCTAAAGGTTATACTGGAAACTTAGAAGAAAAGAAAAAAAAATATTTAATATAAAAAGTAGAACTTTGGGGGGAAAATTATACACTAAAAAAAAATAAATAAAGTGGATTGCAGTATCTTAAACCATAGTTCACTGTGACCAATTAAGAAAATGAAATCTATCCAACAGGTTCAATTTCCAATTTCTTTAGAAATCAAAATCCCAGTATATGCTTAAAATCCATTCCCAGCTGAGTGATTTGGATACTTTGTTTTCATATCAAAAAGGCTTTTCTTTTCATCCAAAAAGAAGCCTTGTGTATATCAAACAAGAAAAGAATAGACACCTCTCAAATTCTACATTAAAAATTCATTGTTTATGAACACAATTTTATTATTTCTACCTGCAAATTTTAAGCCTTAAAAACTCTAATTTTTCAAAAGGTGTTAAGAAAGTCTTACTTGCCCCAGGTCAGACTAGATAATTAGAAAAAATAAATCTTGCTGTCTCTGCTTCATCACATCATATTTATGTTCTGTGACCATGTTTATTTTTTATACTTCTTATATTTTTAGTAGTTTAGAGACTACTATAAGGATTTCTTTCAAATTAATTTTTTATACAAGGATCATAATCACTGTGAATGTGCCATGAAAATACCTTTTAATGATATATAAAAAAAATTTCTTTCCAGAAAATAAACTATTCATCCCTCTTGAAACAGCTTCTAAAAATTAGCTGTAAATCAAAAGACAGGGTATGTTTGTTTTTCTTAAAGGAAACTAAAATATAAAACTGGGGCATAAGGGCAAAGATATTTGAGGACAATTAGCCCATTTATCCAGTGACAAAAACATGTATTTCATTGTTTTATGAGACTAGTAGTGAGAAAATATGAAGTCAGAAAAACAATAATAGGGTGTTTTTTCATATGTAACATTCATCTGTCTATTTTTATTGTGTTAATTGCATATGTAGAAAAAGGTCAAAGCCAATTTAATTTTTTTGACAAGCTTGAAAACAGATTTTAAAAAGAAAGATTCTAACAGGGCAGAAGGATTTTAAGCTTGCTAGTACGTCACTGGGAAACCTCACAAACTGTGACACAGGGTGGTTTGAGAGGGTAAGCCATGTGTTGTTTCCCTTGGTGATATAGTAATATATAAGCCTTTTACAAAAATACCTCTCAGTCATACTGAAACAAGTTGGTCCTCATCTTTTCCAGTACAGGAGACGTGAATTCTCCAAATAGCTTTGCAGCAGGTTGTTTTATTTGCAATTTTATATTATACTTCAGGAACTCCAACTTATCTCCCAGTTCTGGATGCTGGATTTCCTTTACAAATGCTCAGGTTAAACAGAAGCCACTAACCTTTGTTCATCCACAAATCTTCTAATCAGATCAAGGGCCAACCAACAAAAAACCACACCAAACCAACCAAAGCCAAAACAGGAAAAACTCCAAAAATACCATGCAGTGGACAGAGAAATGAAGTCCATTGGGAAAACCTTGTTTGTCATCATCTGCCACTGTTCTGCCCACTCTGATGGGTAATCATTTTGCACAGTTTCTCCATCTTTTGCCCTGTGGGAGAAATGACAGTGCTTTTCATCTGGTCTCCAAACTAGGAAAAACCGCGGACAAATATTCACAACTGCCAACTTCAAAGCAATTTTTCCATGGCAACCATACCTCAAAAGCCTGGAGTTGCAGAACTTGCCAATTAGCAACTCCAAAGGGGGCCATTAGCTCCTTCAAAAACATAACTGGACACTGTTTTTAATCACCATTTTTTTCCAGCCTTACAGCAAGAACTTCATGAACACGAACCATGCAAGTGCAAGGCTGACTACTTAAAAAGAAGTTGATGTTGCATGAAAAGAACAGCACACATCAAGCTACATTTTTTTAATAAATAAAGAACAATTATCCTCAGTAAATCATCGTTTCTAATTTATTGTTGTTTAATTAAAGCAAGTGGTATTTTCTCATTATTGCCAGTGGTAAACCATGCATGACAGCCATGGAATTTGCCGTCAGGAGGAGTCCTTAGTTATTACTGCTGCTTGGGAATGTGCAAGCACTATAAAGCAAGGAGCATCTGCATAAATATGAACCTGTAGAATGGCCTGCCTAGCTGTCTAAAGACAGCTTCATAAAGAGAAGACATACTGGAGAAAATAAAAATGTGATACAAGGAAAGTACAGAAATAAGATTTTAGCTCCTTAGCTTGCAAAATCTTTCTGATTTCACTAAAGTCTATGGGAAGTTGTGTCATTATTAGCCATGAAGCCTAGATCTATATTGATTTAAGATTATCTTATACATAAAAAGGAAAAAAGAACTTTTAATTTAAAAAATATACTGCTATATTTTCACTAACTCTTTTGAAGTAAATATTTCTTTATTCACATGAATGTTGTCCCACGTCCTTTAGAGATCCCATGTATTTCACCAAGAAAAGTAAGAGAAACATGTACTTCACCCACTCATTTGAAAAGGCTGTCATTTGTGAAGCCATTATACCCATTACCATTAACACTGTATCACAGTTAACTAATTTATCACTTACCATTCTGTCATAAACCCTCAGCTATCCAGCTTGTCCTGGGTTGATAGAGATGTTCACTTTGCTTTGACATCTGGTGCATTTGATGAGGATAGCTGTGCAAATTTTGAACATGTAACCAACTTAGGGACTTCTCCACACAGCAGAGAGACATTTTCTTTGAGGCAAAATTGGGATAATTTTGGAAGAAATGAGGCACACAGAATGTTACATGAAACCTGCCTGAATGTCTCTCTCACAAGACATGAAGTGGTCAGGGCCTTGCAGGCTATGATGCTGTGCAGTGCCTGTGCTGTTACTGCCACATGAGCCTGCAAAAAGCAGCCCAGACTTCTTGACAAGAGCAGGAGAGATGGCAGGGCCAGCTGAGCAATCCTCTGAATTAGAACAGGCATCTTGACAGGTCAGGACAGCAATGAGAGCAGAGTAAGATTGCCTTTAATTTAAAGATGATTTTCACACACTCACATTGTCATCTGTCCAGTAAAATCTTAATGAACTCATAGCTGGTTTGTCAGAAATGGTGGTAATTGAAGTTTCTAGTACTCCTCCTTGAATAATTCCAGTCTCTTAAAAAGAGGTCCAGCAGTTCTGATATACTGAGGATCAAGCCCTAATAAATAATGCTACTTTTATTATCACCTCTAAGTAAGTCAGGGATTTTCATTATGATCTCTAAGATATTATTCTGTTTGCATGTGTTTGTTTAGAGTCTGTATTAAAATCAGCTACATGCATGTTGCTCACACAAAGGAAAATAATGAAATATTGTGGAAATCCATGTGGATAGACAGTGAAAATTTCCTTGTGTATTCCCAAATAGCATTTAGCCTGGCTTCACAGAGGAAGAGATATTATTGCTAGTCCAGACCACAGTGTTTTTAAAAAATATATTTCTTATGGGCAAAGCCTCATGATGTGCCCTTTCTCCAAAGCTGACATTTGGTGCTGGAGTCAACAGCTACAAGTAGGGAAATGATGGAATCATAGCAGCACACTGGTTGGACATTGATGTCTAGAGAAAATAAAATGAGAAATTTTTCTCTACTGAAGGTATAGAAAGTATTTGACTGCTAAATGGATGCTTTTCACAGTGCCCTGGCTTAACTGCACTTTGTGTTAGTATGTTAAGGGGGCCTCATCCATATAAAAGCAGGATGAAGACTAACTTGAGAGAAAGGTAGTAATTGTCTCACAAAATCTTCCTCTTAAATGAAGTTCTTAAGTCATGTGAGTTACTGCCTCTGAGAGAAGATTAAAGAAATTCTGAATAAAAGAAAGGAAATAAACCAATTACATTGTTCTCTTCTTCCTCTTCTTTTTATTTTGTTAAGCTCTTTATTGAAGGATCAGGTTGAAAAAGACAGCACAGGTTGAAAAAGACAGTGAAATTTTTAAACAGAAACAAATACTATGTCATGTCTTTTTTTGACACATATAAAATGTTTTTAAAAGCAGCAGTCATGGAAAAAAATCTAACAACTCCTTGCAAATCCAACAATGACAAAAAAAAGAAATTTCTGTTGTTTTTTATTTTCTTTTCTAAGCGCTACATGAAAATCCATAGTAAAGTTATTTTCCCAAAGGCATGCTGTTGACCTAACCAGTGATGACTATGGATGCCTTCACAGCCCAGGTCTGTGTTGCTTTTGTAGGTGTGTTTTATATATGATGTTGCTTGCCTTTCCTCTGCTGTGGGCGTCCTTCATATCCCATGGGAACACTGGGAATATGAGTGCTCAGTAACTGTGCACCAGCTACCTCATACACTAACAATATATTGGTAGATAATAAGAAATCTCTACTTAACACCACCCTCTGCTCAGGTTTCTGTTCCAGAGACAATCCTATCCTCCCTCACTAGGATACAGCAGGAACAAAAAGAGATACAAATATACTTTGAGAGTTATAATTTTGCCAAATGTACCCCCTCCTCTCCCCAGAAAACTAGATCAAACTATCAGCAATGGCATGTCAATGCAGACAGGCATGGCTAGATGTGGGCCTTCTCCAGCTGTTCCTGGGACAACAACTCCTGCAAAGAAACTCTGTTAATTCTTCTGCTCTGGGGCTGAACCTTGGTTAATGTGCCCTAACACATTCAAGGTGCTTTCCCATTAAGCATTTAAAGATTTGCTGGATCAGGACTAACAGTTAAGTATATTAAGTAATAAAAGGAATTACCTATCTCCAATCTGATGCATTTTCTTATGTTTCCCATCACAATGTCTGTTCAAAAATTTTGTACACACTGGAAGAGTTTTCCCCAGTGGAATAGGGAGTACACCCTGCTTGGTGGGTAGGACTTGCATCTCTAATCTGGTCCCAGCTGAACCACTTATCTTTTACTCACATAGCCTTGGTAAAGATAATTACAATCCACTGGAAACCTCATGTGGTCTTCTTATCACCACACCCCTGTTCTATCCAGAGAATATTCATTTGATACCTGTGGTATTGTATTACACAGCACCACTGCTTAACATCTATCACCACTAGTCCATTGGAAAAGAAACTGAACAGAACAAAAATTACCATGGTCTTATTCTGTATTTTTACCAAGACAAATGTATCCCAGGACTCATGTCCCACCCCTTTAGCCCCAATACATATGTAACAATCACCTAGCTCTACTGTATTCCAGCTTTCCCTTTGCCTGTTCCCAACAAATGAGTACATATGTGTTGTATTTAGCTGTGTGCTGTATTCTTTTCTACTTGTGCCCTTACACCTTATTTCTCTTAACATGTGCTTCATTTATAACATAACTTTATAGCAGATAGAACAAGAGCCAAATATTTCTAAACAATTCACATTGCTCTTGAATTCCTTTACTATTAATCAATATCAGATTCAAACCCAGGCCATTCTGAGCTCCCTCATGTCCTTTTATTTCTCTTCAGACACAGTGCCAATAATTCTATTAACCTTCTTGGAAAAGCTGTGTGAATTAACTTTCACAGTCAGTACTTGCACCAAAAATTTTAATTTCAATGTCACAATGTCATTAATGTTCTGTCAGAAATATCCTTGCTAGTGACATTGTTACACATCAGATTTAAGACAAAAATGTTTCCTGTAGGTGTATCCTTGATGTGTGGTCTCCCAGAACAGTTTTTATTGTTATTTTTTCCCTTGCTTCTTTTTCCACTTGCCATTGTGCTCATTTACTGAGTCACACTGCAAAGAGAATTCAGTTCAGACCCTCCATAGTGCTTTTCTTTTGTGAAAGTCAATTATCATTATCAATTATTAAAGTGCTCATCTGAAAGACCTCCAAAGCTGAGGCCTAAAAGGACTTTCCAAGTGATAATTCTGTCACTGGAGTTTGGAGCATGAGTGTTCCACGTTCAGGTTCTTGAAACGGGGAAAGATTGTGTGTCTTCAGGCTGTTAAGGGCTCACAGGTTCCACATAAATCACAACGTGCAACAGTCACACTTTTCTTCCTTGGCAGCCTGTCTGTGCCTTAAAAGGGACTTCTAGTCTGAGGATCATAGTTGTAGGATATCCATTTTTCTTTTATCACTTCAAACTCAAACTCCCGTGTATCACCTACAAGGATTTAGGTGGGTTCATTCTTGCATTCAGAATGCTCTGAAATTTCTCCTGAAAGCTTTCTTTCTGCAGTCCTACCCCTGCTTCCCCTCTAACTTCTTCCAGTCTTCAATGACCACTTCTATCCCTTCATTCCCTTCATGAAACAAATGGAGATTTCTAGCTGGCAAATAATCAGTCACTCAATTCCTTCTTCCTTAAATTCATGCCTTCACAAAACACTTCTTTCACTCTCTGTGCTAGTGTAGTCTCTTCAAATTCAATTGATGGATTTTTTTTTTTTTTTTTTTTTTTTTTTTTTTTTTTTTTTAATCCTGTATGGACTGACAGGTTCTTAACCTCCCTTTTATGGACTGTTACTTTTGAAAATGACAGATATTAATTTTTTTTCTTTGAGTAGTTTCCCCTCTTAGCATAGCTATTATGCACACAGCTACATCTGTATGGAACTGCAAAGGTCTGTACCAAATATTTTTTTTAAAGTGAGTGGTGTTTTTATCTCACTTATCTATCTTATCTGTACTACACATATCTCAGTTCTTCCACCTTATGTAGATAAAAATGTGAAAAATGCATGTGGTGTCAGTAATAATAAAGTCAGCTCCACAGGGTAAATTGCATCATACATCCTTCACACCTGGATGATACAATAGTAGAACATGGTCTCAACTATTCATATCATTGATGTTGAAGAATAAGCTGTATTTTCCTAGTTCTCTATTTCTTTTTTTTAAACACAATTCCTATTTTTTATAATATCGCTGTCATTTGAACATGTATTTTTCAAAGACCAGCAGGTGGTTCTAAGCTAAAAGTATTTCTCCTTCACCATTTGTCACACATTATCCCAGCACTTGTAATTTCACACACCTTAATCGCACACCTTAAAGCAAAAATTCCATCTTCACCGTGTCAGAGCTCATTATCAACTGCTTTCTGATGGCCTCATACACTGCTACAGTCAATACTTGCTCTTGAAACCATGTCAATTGAACAAGATCAGAAAATCCTACATTGAAATTATTGTGTGCAGCTGTGACAAAAACATCCTTGTTTCCAAGTAAATGTTCTAACACAGATTTCTGTGACTTATATTTATTAATGACATTTTTTCTTGTCATTATTTGCTGTTAAGAAACATATAAATAGAAATAGAAGAAGAAATATATAAATACAAGAAATATATAAATACATTGCTGATACACTATCTAATTCCAGAGAGTGGATTATAAATATATCAATGACAGCAGCACTACAATGTACGTGAGAGTCACAGAATTACAGAATATTCTGAGCTGGAAGGGACCCACAGGGGTCCTCAAGTCCAACTCTTAAGAGAATGGCCCACATAGGGATTGAATCCCACAGGATTAGTCTTTTTAGCACTATGTTCTGACCATCTGAGTTAAAGTGTCACTTAAGCTACCTAAATTAAAACTGGAAGAAATAGAAATGGAATTTGGATTACCTGAAACATATCCATATTGTCATATTGTATAGAAAAGCCAAAGGTAGACAACCAAATTTTTGCATCAATAAAGTATTATATGATATTTCTACAGGATTATTGCAGAATTTTGTTGCTTTTTTCTCAATAGCTATCAGTATAATATCCCAAGCAGCTAAGCATTTCTAGAGTGGAGTTTCTACTGATTTTCTTTATAAAAGTGTCACAAAGGATTTTGCAGTGAATGAAAATTTCATCATATACCCTTCACCATCTGCGATAGCAATAGCAGCACTGCATCATTACTACAGATTACAAGTACAGACAAAGAGAAATAAGACTAATTTGGAGAAAACACAGGCTAAGCTATATTTTTAGATTTATTTTCAGAATAGTGCTAAAACTACAAATGGCCATGCTGATTCTATCACATTGCCTCTCATGGCTTTCCTCCCTCCCCTGGCTAGGATTTCATGGATGTAAAGCAGAATTCCTTTAGTTGCATTCAGTCCAGTACGATTGGATGAATCCAGGAGGAATAATTTTGTAGAATTTCTCTGGAATTCTATAGAACCATAGAATAATTAAGGTTGCAGGGATCATCAGACCACCTCCTGGTCAACCCCTCCCTCATGGTTACAAAGGTAAGGATATGAATTCCCTTACCTTCCAGGCTGTGGGACTGGAATGGGAATCAGAGCAGTGAAATGCTCCAGTATTAAACAGCTGTCCATTGGAGCTGAACTGTGAAAATATTACACTGCTAGAAAAGGCCTGCTGGAGATGCAGAGAACAGAAATGCTTTTAGCCAGTGTCTTTTGGGGAAGAAAAAAAAAAAAATAAAAGGGAATGTGGCACTATTCATTCAATCGACACCTGGCACATGCTATTGTTCTGCTGGCTTGATTTACCACTACAGGCTGAAAAATTCATCAGTCATCTTGCAGAGATATCATATTGGTTTTAACTCTGATTGTGACAGCTTAATTTTAGTTTGCAAAGATGATGATGTCCTTTCACATTTTGCCTGATTATTTTTTCAGACTGATTTAGAATCAATTTCTTTCACTAGCTGGAACAGGGAAAAATAAAATGACTGGATTTTTTAATTTTTTCTCTTCCAGGTTTGAATTTATGCTTTGTCTAAGAATCAAAAATAACAATTTAAATATATTATACACACATATTCTTTAACAAAACTCTTGTCTACTGTACTTGAACTCCATACCTGCCTTTTTTTTTTCCACATATCTAGATGTTCCTGACCACTAAAGGTTTGTGGTGAATCTGTTGACTGTGAACAGCACAGGACAGGCAGGCTGTGTAGAAGGTTTTTCTAATTCATCAGATTCCCAAACACTAAACATTCGTATATATTAAGGTCTAGGGGAAAATGTGGAGTGAAAAGATGAGGATGTGGCACTACTGATGATCCAGAGCCTTCCAGGATTCTTTTTATGAAATAGAAACAAGATTTGTCTATATTCACCTGCCTCTTCCTGATGTGTGATTGACTTTCCATAGCCTCAGGGACTGGTTGTAAGCATGAGATAGCAATGGTTTTCTTGGGAGAAAAAAAA
>WEIU01019075.1:35219-49176 GCA_013389925.1 Aegithalos caudatus | reverse complement strand
AAAAAAAAAAAAAAAAAAAAAAAAAAAAAAGCCTAATTTAAAGAAATAGACTAATTCTCTCTTCTTAAACCCCTAAAGACTAGGTCTAATCTCTTGCTTTGTGATTTTATTTAGTTGGTTTCCTGAACCTGAATGGAATAAAGCAGACTAATTTCAAAAGGAAGAAACAAACAGCTAAAAGAAGGGATAGTCTGGAACACATAGCATTGCAGAGGAAGAGGGAAAAAAAATCAACCCCCAGAGCTATTACCTAGCAAAATCCTTCCTATTTGAAACATTATGAACTATAAATTGTATAATATTTGTTAAGAACCAGCTCAGTTAATTCATTTTTTTTTCCTGTACTGTTCTCCTTCTCACTGCTGTGCTGGCCCTGCTTTCCCCACCTCCGTGTTATGCCCTTCAAGTGAAACTACACGAGGTTGAAACACATTTTTTCCTTCACTTGCTATTCCTACTGGAAATCTCTGCACCTGCAGCAGGGGTATTTACAGGTACAAGGCATATCTTTCCCTGACACGTGCTAAACCTGAGGGATGTGTGATGAAAAGGGTTGATATTCTGCCTGTGACAGAGGGTACCGGGGAGTGACCTTCCAAAGGTGCAAACATGTAACTCCCTGGATTACAGAGCTCCCCTGGGACCACTCTGCCCAGAGCAGGGAAATTGCAGCAGAGCTCACACAGCTCTTTTACTTCAAACTGCAGCCTTGCAGGGTCTTAGCTCTGGAGAGACACTGCCTCCTTCCCAGGAAACCTAATGGTCACTGAGCAAACCTTGTGGGATGTGTCCGAAATATCACTCTGCACCCAAGTGTTGCTGGGGTACTTGCTGCTTTCTTTCTGCCCTCTGAAAACTTCTGGATCACCTGAAAACACTGAGGATCACTGCAGTTCAAGCTCTTTGTGCTGTGAGATCTGCATTTATTTTTGTAGGGCTGGCAGGCAGATCCCTTTCATGGACCAAAGCTTGACCTAGGGTCTCATACTTTGCTGAGCATTTGGCTGCATCTTGTAAACTGTGTTGTGTTAATGCAAATAGAAGTCTCTGGGAAAGTTCACTCCATGTTATATGACCTATAAATTGTTACATTACAGATTCTTATCTGCCTTTAAACCATTGAATCTTTACCTTGTAAAACACTTAACGTTTCCCAGAGATTCCCTGGTCTGGGTAGGTCAGGAATGTATTTGATGTTTTGTCACATTCTACTTGTGTATCAGTATATTTTCTTACAATAGTTTTTTGGGTTTTTTTAGACAGAGATTTATTCACTTTGTGTATTTAAGAGTATTTCTAGGATGGAGTACAAATGCACTAATCCATTTGCTTTTGGAATGCAAACTTACTGAACATAATTCATTTATTAATGAAGCTACAATTGTGCAGTTAGTGCTCTACTGAATTGGAACAGATGGAACCAACAGATTTAATATAATTGGCAATATAAGAGTTTTTGATTCAAAATTAGTTAACACATAAAGACAAATCCTTCATTTAAGTTTTCAGTGTTCCACTGTCTGTTTTATATGATAAAGTGTTTTGCAGGCCAGTGTGGTTTTGGGTCAGAATCACAAAGCCCACATACAACCACTGCTTTTGCACTTTGGAAACCTGAGCCAACAGCTTCACACACCTGTTCAGTCCTCCATGGGACTAGTGCTGTGCTCCATGCAATGACAGACAGCTTCAGGAGAGAACAGGACAGACAAAAGACTAATTATAACTTTGAAAATTGAAATTTGCTTTGGAAATATTCAGCCATACAGCGTAAACTATCATCTATATCCCTATATAACTATAATAAAGTGTGCAATAGTTGCAAGAGAGAGACATCATGCAGTACAGTACAAAAGCAGTTTTTCATTTAGATGTATGCACTTAAAAGACCCTGAACAAAACAAGTGAGAGCCAAAATCTGAGTGGAAGAAAATTGTTCCGGGAAGCCCCAGGGTTCAAAATATGACTGTGGAAGACAGCCAGTGAAACCTCATTTCAAATATGTGCAGATACAGGAAAGGGGTTGGCCGAGGTCTCACTGAAAATAGAAGAAAGAGGAAGAAAAAATCACAGAAAGAGCACTTTCAAATGCAGATTTGGGAGTTTCAGCACTGCCTACATTTTGAAGAACAAAGGAGTCACAAGGAGATTTACACAAAGGCCAGGATGTCCTTAGGGAAATCTCAGTGAAGGAAAACCATGGCACCTGGTAGTGAAGCTTATTCTGCATATTAAATGAGGTCATGAAAAAGCAATTTTTTTCAGTGATCAAAGCCTCTCTGGAGAACTCAAGAAAAAGCATCAAAATGAGGGAGCAGAGCTACTGTCCAGAATAACTATAATGCCAGTAAAAATACTTCACTGTTCCACAGCAGAGGTTAAATGTTCTGTAGATGAATGCTAAAGACAACAGTTGACCAGTAGCAGATTCCTCTTTGTAGAAATGAGTAATGACATAAAATTTTTTTCATCTAACTTCAGGCTTCAAGAGTGATGATCACAACAGTAAAAAACACCCTAGTGTTCACTGGCACAGTAATTCAGAGTTTATATAGCCTAGAAAATGAAATTTTAAAAAATCCAGCAACTCAGACTCTCCAATTGAGATGATGAGGCAAAATATATGTCCTGTGAATGGTACTTTTTGCAGCTAGGCCAACTCTCTTAATTGGATATGAGTATCTAAAGATATATTTATTTTTATACATACACATGTAAGTGCATATATACATATATATTATGTATATAGGAAGAATTTCTTAAAAATCAAGTCAAAAATCCTACTGAACTGATTACATAAAGACAAGTACATGCTGCCTCAAGGAGACCTGTTACTTCTAAGCTTTGAAGTGTAGTGTACATAATCAGTGTTTCAGGACAGTGGAGGCACACCACACATAAAGAAAAATCAAAGTATTTATGATAACAGTAAGAAACCAGAAAGTAATTCTAAGAATGGAAGCATGGCCATAGAGCAGAATTGATTTATTTTTTTTTTTTTAATCACTGTGGAAGCTTTTAAAGAAAGCTGTGACAAAGTCCTAGATTGTGTATTTAAAGTTTTCAAATATAACTAAAATTTGATAAATATTCAGCACATCCCTCAGAAAGATGAGGTAGTGACTGTTTCAGTTAACTGATGGGTTATCATTCAGAAAATCTGTGATTATCCTGTTTATGTTCTTCTAAGTTTCTCTGCCAATTAAAGTGATTTGCAGCTGTGACGAGGTCAGACATACCTGAGGATAACAGGAAATTTTCGGCACATTAATCATAGAGTAGGAAGTTCTCTTTATCACCTTTCACCTTAGTTTAAATAAATAAATAAATAAATAAATATTAATTTTTAATCTTGTCTTCATAAGGCTTCACCTGAATAATGAAAAAAATAATGTGACTAATGAGACCACATCTCATTAGCTGCAAGTTCACCACTCAGGGCAAAACCCCAAAATAATTGTTGCAGCATAAAATACAAGATGCAAGAGAGATATTCTTGCATCCTTCCCTCTTTCTCTGGAATTGTGTGTAATTTCCTTTTTATTTGTGAAGAAATTGAAATGGAGAATCCATACAGCCTTTCAGAGTACATTTCAGCAGTGAGTCAGAGGAATTCAGCTTTCTCAGGAATTTAACACAGCCCTTTAATAGGGTTCTGAACATGCAATTATAACATGATTTCTATTGCTCTGTCAGATAAGAAAATTGAAAGGCTCCTATGAAGCCAAGGCCAGAAAGATAAAAAGGGAATGAAGCCATAAGGACAAGTCAGGACAGGATCCTGACTACACGGTGTGATTTGGAGCAGATTTGGCTGCCTCCCTTTGACAGCATCTTCCTGACAGAGATCTCCTCCCGGCTGAGCAGCGGCCCTGCAGCCAGAGTCACTCCAGGTAACACATGAGATGCAGAGTAAAGCAAATATCCCAATCCCTCCAACATTAACCAAATTTCACTGCTTTCAGGTTATAAGAGTGATATTCAAGATTTTCAAGATATTCCAGGTATTAAAGATGAACCACTGACAATCTGCTCCATGTGAGCTTATCGTGATTAACAAGTGATGTGTGCACAGCACCAGCCAGTCATGGCACTATCCTGGAAGAAAAGGATTTCAATAGTGCTGGACATACTTAAATTCTGACTGACAGAGGAGGCAGCTATTCCTCTTACAAACAACCAGTTATCCCTGACTGTTCCTTTTACAAACAACCAGCATCCCACAGAGACAGCCACGATGGAAGAGCTCTTTTTTGGAGAGTGCTTTAGACTCTCAGACTGAGAGGAGGACACCAGCAGTTTTCAAATAAGCCTAGCAACATGCAGCATGTGAGCTCCTTATTAGAACTCCTACAGAAGAAACACCCTTTTGGATCCCCAATTATGTTTTATTTATGAATTGTTTGTGCTCATAGAGATTAAGAGATGGAAAAAGTTAGGAATACATTACATCCAAAACACTGCAAAACTTTTTTTGCTTACTTCTTGCAATTTTTTTAGTAAGGTTTGGGGATTTTTCAGTGTCTCAGACCACAGTATGACAGGAAATCTAAAAAGCTTCCCTCTATCCAAATTTCACTTAAATGAATATCTAATTGAGGAATACAAGCTGAGAAGTTTGAACAAGTCATGACCAGCACTGGACAGGGTACCAAGTGGTTGTAACTATTTGAATTATATTTAGTTTGATGATGCTTTCTTTCTGCTAATTTTGTCTTTGGTAAAATAACAATAATGCTAACAATCTAGTGCCCATTAACAGACACAACTTGTGAGCTCTCAGTACTGAGCAATCCCCAGAAGGATGAGTGCCTATCTCTCACTAACAAAGAAATCTAAAAGAGGATTAAAAGGAGGATGGCATGTCCTGGATATATACAGCGTTTTAGCCCAGGAAAGTTCATCTGTTATTGTATTCCTGAGAAATAAGATACATTTTTGTCATGGAAATTGCAAATAAAAGATGAGAAATTTGATGTCATATTTACATTTTCCAGTCTGAAGATTAAATCAAGCAAGGTTTTCACTACCTTCATAATCATTTTATCAACATCCTCACTTGTATTCTCCATAAATAAAAAAAAGAAGCAAGACCTCAATTCATGTCTTCTGCTTCAGAAGAAGAGATCAGATGGCAAAGATGAATGCTGTTTTACCACATGTGGAAGACTAGTTGCTAATTCCACCTGATAATAAATGAATAAGTTATTAATTATGATGTTTTGCCATCTTGTTGAATGTGTCACGACAGCTTATCTCAAAGTTCTAGTTTTACACTAAATTTTATTATAAATGTATTAAGTTCTTGGAGCCAGAGTTTCTATCTGGCTTATTTTGTTCTTTCTTCACAGCCTAAGTGTAATTTCTTGAATAGTTTAATAGAATTGCATCATAAATGTATAATATTAGGCTTCATTCATACTACTGTAGCTCCTGGTGTCCTCTTAATTAATTGAATGAAAACAAGTAGAGATATTATTCCATAGCAAATACACAACACAACAGTTTGCTAATAGTGCAGAAATCACACAGTCTTTCTTAATACAATAGCTCCATTACTCCAAGGGACATCAGCTTAGACCTCTGACACAAAATTTACTCATTTTGACTATATGTGATTATCCAGTTAGTTCACTGTATATAAAAGATAACAAAAAGCACTTATTATGTTTCCCACATACAAAGAGAGCATAATTTACAGAAACCAGATAATTCATAGGTTTAAAGTCCTACCAAAGCTGTGAGAGAATAAGTTAAAAGAGGCAGATTAAATAAACCGTGCAGCTGTTGTTGGACCAAGAATTCCTTTTTCTCACATGAATGGCTTTGTCACAGACTCTGGAGACATGTAGCTCCCTCTGGCTCTCTGGGAGTTTTTCTACTTCATCTGACTTATTTAAATCATAAGAAAATTTTTTTTCTGTTAAAATATGTTATAAAAAATAAAAAAAAAAAATCAAAAGGAAAGATAAAGAATGGGACTTGGCAATGCCTAATAGTCTGACCACTGAAAGACTGATGAGAGCAATGGATTCAACACTCATCAAGTAAGGGAAGATATTTAATCAGGGTATTCCAGCTCCAAGATTAGTAAATTAAATAGACTTCTGAATTCTCTTCACCTACATTTAATGACAAAGTTAAAAATAACATCAAATTACTTACTCTCAAAACCAAAAACCTTTTTTGAATTTAAACTGTAGAAAAAAACCTCACCATTTTAAAATAGAGTTAAAATTGATTGGGTGCTAATTTCAAATGGTTTTTGTGTTCTATACTGTGGACGTCGCTCCCCATTAGATCCACAGATTTAAGTGTAATCTTACAGTGTCACCCTGTGATCCTCCATGAAGAATGAATATAACACAGTAAGAGAAATATTTTTCCATTACTGTATAAATTCAAGAATTATATTTAATTGTAAAGATTGTTAATTCAAATTTAACTGTAAAATCTTCATTTTAAAGTAATACTTGTTTTAAGTTTGTAACTGCCCCTACCTGAAGATACATTGTCTTGCAATTCAGAGTGAAACAGCCAAGTTACACCTGTTCTAAAGTTGAATATTTAATTTCTTTACTGAAGCAGAACATTATTATAGGGGGTTTTCCTAGTATGGCAACTTAGTATGTATGTAATTATGGGCATGAGGTTGTAGATACAGGATTTTTTTAAGCTTTATTTGTAATTTTTATGTCAGGATAACTCACCTTGACAGTCATGGCTACTGGAAAGAGGGCACTAATAGAAATTATGATCACAGTTCAGTATACATTGTAAAATCCACAGGTACTAGCTTCTGCTCTGACAAGAAAAATATTCTTGGTACAACCCTACTGTTGACATTTGGTGTCTTAACAACTACAGAGAAATTAACTCTTCAAGCCTTAATAAAGCCTTACAGTTATTGTGTCCAACACCCTTATACAAAAACATAACTTGTATGTTTATTCTTCAGCCTTAACTATTGCATTTATGTGTTTCTTCCATAGTTACCAATAAATGCATAAAGTCAGGACTGTCTGTGGTTTGTATCAAACCATGACATGAGTCTATAGTGGAAGAATAATCAGCAGGTGTGATATCAAGGAAGGAATCAAATATTTTACTGACTAAGGCCTGACATTCACATCTCCAGGAGCAGTAGTAGTGAGTCTATAACACCCTTTCAGACACAAAATGTGCTCTGCAGCTATATTCTGTCATTTCACTTCAGCTTTCAGGATATTATCCTATCAGGTTTATCACTCTTCTTGCAAACATGTTATCTGCAAGTCAGCGTGGCTTTTTCAACAGCCTGTCGAGGGCAGGAAACAAAATTATTTGCCAGTCCACTGTCACAGGGAATGTAAATAAAAGAACATGTAAACTGTGCCTGTTCCCACATGAGAAAAGGTCTTTGAAGCAGACAGGCAGTGCAATGAATATTGCTAAAGAGTATAAATCAACAGGTTGTTGTCTAGAGTGCTTACCCTCCAGAGCTGAGTGACAGTGTCCTCTTTATCAGCAAACATTGACCATGGACTTAACACAGCCCAGGCCCAGCAGACAGTGTTTATCTGGTTGTTTCTTCTCAATAATTGTGATTAACTGCTCTAATGCCTGAACAGAAACTGAAATTTTGCTGGATCTTGCTTACCTTTAGCTCAGAACTCCCTGCACTGCTTCTAATTTGTTTTCTCTTATTCTCCTTTTTCATAATTTTGAGATAAACAATAATGTTAAGACCACTGAAGAAAGAATCTTTAAAAAATCACATCATTAAGACTATTCAGGTATTCATGAAGTACTGAAACATGGATAATGACTTGAGCATGTCAGTAAAATGATCATCTGTCCCCAATTAATATTGATATATTGCAGTTGTGAAGGCTTTTAATGATCACATTACTAGGGAATTATTGCTGCTCATATAATTTGTCCTTATAATCATGTATTTATCATAGATACAAAAGACAAGTTCCCCAAGAGGACTATTAAAGCCCATATTCTTCTGATTCTTAATTGGTAGAGAAGACAGTCTTTACACTTATGTGGGAACAACTGTCTTTTTGTCAACACAAGTGTCTCTTTTTAATTACAGCCTATATATGCTACCCATACCATATGTTTTATGGGCATGGGATGTAACAGCATTTCTGAAAAATATTTGCATGGGGTGGAATAGATAACCAGTTAGGCAAGAATCAGCCTGAATAACTTTCTGAAACTCTCCATAGAGGGAAAAGTGGCAAACTAAAGATATTAATAATATTTTTCTCAGCCTAATTTGGTGACCAGTTGTGTATGAGGCTATTCAATCACAGGTTAGTTCTGCGGATCACAGCTGCAGTGACTGCATCCCAAAATAATGCCACAGGTATTTGAATGGTGTGTTCAATAGATTTCAGACCACTGAATTTTATAGGCTTAAAGATGAAATGAAGACACCACTGCTAATCACTAAATCTCACTCTGCAAAATTAGTTCCCTTGTCTCACATAATTGCCTGCCTGTCTTCTTAAATAGATTGCAACTGAGTGTGTAACTTCCATCTAGTTATATCTGTAAACTAATCATATACATGGCCACTTGGTATAGTTTTTATTATGATTAAAAATCCTGGAGTCCTGGTGTTATAGCTTGTTGGCCATGTAATTTAGAGAGTTATCCAAGGGATCCATTTCCCCTGCAATTACAAAACGTGTCAGACTTGAGGCCCACTAAACATGAGACTCAGTGTGTGTGCTCCTGCACTCCTAGGGCAGGCCCAGCCATCAATCTCAGAGGGTATTTTATTTGTAAGGACTACAGTGTCACACACAGCCATAAACCAAGAACTTTGAATTGTGAAGCCACTGTTGCAGCTGACCTTTTCTTTTGGTTGACTGGTGTAAGAATATTTACTGGCTAAATTCTGCTCAGACAGGCCCAGTGATATCGATGGTAGCTCTAATTATTAAGTTAACATGAAGAGAATGAAGTTCTCAATTGCATTTTCTAACTCTGAAGCTCTCCTTGGACGCACTCTCACCGTGGCAAACTGGGATTTTTCTTACAGAGGAGGCAAAAAATTATTTCAGTGTGAACCTGCAAAGTGGATTAAGGCTGCTGTTTGCAGAGAGATACACACACACACACACACAGGAGATGCAGAAAGAAACTTGGCAGGGCTCAGCAAGGGATGTTCCTCTCTGGCATGTCACAGAGGGTTAGCATCACAGCTCTGCAGCTTGCAAAGCCAGGACAAGGCACAGCCCTCACAGCTCTGCCTGGGATTATTGGCAGGTGCCCACAATCAGCAGTTGTCAGAAATTGGCCCCACATGAGCCAGCAGAGGCAAGAAGTCTCCAGTTCAGCTTTATTAGCTATGTATGACCAGCCAAATGATGGGCTCTGTGTCTGCCTCTCCCTACCCCTGATATTACTGTCCAGGCAGTGCTGGATAATGAGACTGCACGTACCTCTCTCCTCAAGGTCTCTCGTGAAATCACCAACTCTCCCCTAACTCTCATAAAGATCATTTGGAAGATTGACTGGATCCTTTTTGCCTTGGGTTCTGTGCTTTTATTATACAATGCACAACTTCCTTTTTTTTTGTTTTTAATATAGCTCTTTATTATAAAAAATACTTTTTTTTTTATTATTATGTTTTTCCCTGGGGATTTTTTTTTGTGTTTTCCTCTAATTGTGTGTCTAGATTCCCTCAGGGAACTTGACTGGTCTCTCTAATACAACATGTGTCCAGTTTTATAAACTAAGATTAAGGTCTGTTCGCTATTGCACTTCTACCTAGAATAAGTTACTTATATGCAACTTTATGCACATTCATAGAATAATTGCCAACTATCATTTTTTTCTCTCCCTCAAACGTTTTCAGGATTATTTTGGGGGTTCTTTGGGGCTTTTTTTGTTTTATTTTTTTTATTAAGATAAAACATATATGTCCTGACAAAAATTGCAGCCATTCTTTGCAAGAGAAGCAAAATAGCCGATTGCCCAGTTGAAACCCCAAAGAAATCACTTAAAGCTCAGCAGAAACCTAGCCTAATTATCATTCCAAGCAAGTTATAGTTTCAAGGTAAAATGCTTACACAATGTCTGAAGCTGGAGAAGAGATTTAACCTTCGAAATGGAAGCATGAAAATATTCCTACATATTTTAAAGTACATTTTGTTGAATGAAATCAGTAATTGGACTGATATATTTTCCTCTTTCTTTTTCCCCCCTTTTTCTCAAAACCAACTAACCAAACATGAATCAACCCAAACTAAACAAACCCCCCTAAAAACCAAACCCAATCTATACTGAAAACATATATCCTTTGACTAAAAATTAAACTTTTAGTCCCCAGAAAATTTTCAATGAAATCATTAAAACAAAGAAATAGAGTTATAAAATGGAGGAAAAACAACCTGCCATCACATTACTCTGCAGAGTACAACAATCAGAATGTTTGTTCCACTAAAAGGATTCTAAATTTGAGGATCTGAAACCAAGAGCATCTTTCCCAGACTTATCAAAAACATGTTCTTACCCTCTAGTCACAGCACAACCCAGGTCATCTGCTCTCAACCTTTCCTGCTGACTTGATGATCCCACATAAATACTTAAACTCCCAGGTGAGGATCTCAGTTGCAGGGTTAAGGAGTCAAGCTAACCTATTTGCTCATGGGCTCAATAAACACTGGGGCTATTGTGTACTATGACCCAGCTCCAGTAGGAAATGTTACAGCTGTTTGAATTCTAAATACTCTGAAGTTTGTTTCTTATGACAGTTTTCTGAGGGCAAGAGACCTTGGCTCAAATCCTTAATATTAATTTGGTTTTGCTTGTCTCCCTTTGCATGGGCTTTTTCACAGATTTTGCTTCTGCTGCACAGTCTGGGATGAAGCTTTCCTGTTGCTTTTTGTTGGCGCTGAAAAATGTGTTAAACAAGCATTGGGTTAGAGGGGAAGCTTGAGAATAACTGAGTCAAAGGCTGGAACACTTTCTGTACAGCAAGAATCTGATCTTTTCTCCTGGCAAGGCAAAATAGGAAGAGCAGTAGAGAAAAAGGAATAAGATCCTTTTCCACCCTACCTGATAGAATCTCATTCTCATGGGAGCTGTAAATTCAGATGACTTTAGGCAATTGGTGCTCCAGCTGTAAATTTCACAAGATGTTTTATAATGTACCAGGAGATGCAGGGCTCTGACAGACAACACTCACTCAGAATCTGTCTCCTCTCTGTTCCTCACCACTGTACTCTGCACAAATTTCTTCCAAGAGGTGAAAGAGGGGCTACACAGCCCAGATGTTGTAAACACTTCCTGAATTCACCTCTGATGTAGCAAAGAAACCTTAATTTATCACAGAGAGAAGTGGAGGCACTGTAAAGTTGGGTGAGGAGACAATCCTCTCCTTGGTGTCCATAAGACACCATGGAAGGGGTGCCATGTGTGGAGAGGCTGTGTCAGCTTCAAGTCACCTCAGAAGAATATTTCAAATGCACTTAAGTGAGCTGATGTTTGAGGCAGAACCATCAGGAAGGAACTAAGAGGTATTCACTGTCAACAGTGCCTATGCTTGGGAGCTGTGACATTAATTGCAATTTTCATGTCCTTCTTCTTTTATGGAGGCCTTGGATAAATTGGGCTTTTTAGCTACATTTAATGAAAACTGTGTTTCCTCCTTTTTTTCTTTTTTTTCTTTTTTTCTTTTATTCCCCCTGCCCTGCTCTTCTCTAGCCATATGTTGCATCCCTGTTCTCAGACATCTATGGAAAGAATATAGTCATCTCTTGTTTTCCCTGTGGCACAGCAATGCAGGGATCTAAGTTCTACTGATCTCAGCACTAAAGACATCACTATGCTCCTCGAGTCAGGTGGCTCACTAGCTGGATTTCACATCAGACACAAATAAATGGAGAGAAAAAACAGTAGTGAGAAATGTTTTCTCATCTGTGTATCTGGAGACACAGCTTGACATCACTTTAACAACTGCAGGGTTGACTTGAGCTGCAAAATTTGAATTCACAGCCTCAGTTTTTCCTATGGTCCAGGATAGACTGCATTAGAAGTTTTTTGGTTTTTTTTTTTTTTCCCATAAAAGTATTTCCTTTTTTCTTAGAACCTTTCTGTTCCCTTGAAGTGTCTGTAGTTACTCAGTAGCTTTTAACTCCATTCAAAAAGCAAATGAGTTAAATGATGTAAGGATTTAATTTCTTCTTTTAATGAAAGAAATGAGAAAATATCTCCTACAGCTGTCCTGACAGGTTGCATGCCAGTTTCAGCTAGATGTGATTTAAGGCAGACAAGTTATAAACCCTGAAAAATGGGGTTTGTAATGGAAACAACTGACCCTGAACTTCAATGTCATGCGCACAATGCTATAATAGCTGCTACTTGGCACTCACTTTCCATCTCTCACTTCAGTCAACAGATTAAAAAAAAAAAAATGCTGCTCATTTATTAGCTTTTAGGTTAAGCTGCCCATGCATGGGCATTCAATTTCTCCTCTTCCTCTGGCTGCTGCATAAGCTGCCTCTGAGACTCAGATCAGGAAGATGTTAAGCTTGACTTTGCTCCTTCTGAAGCCAGGGTGGCTGCATGCAGGGCTGTCAATGTGCACATAAAGTTCTGTGGGCTTGGAGGACTTCCTTAGATTTGGTCAGAACTAAACAATTTGTTTCCCAGACCTTATTCAACACTTCTTAAATAAGAAAGCACTGTGTAAAGAAATATTGTGGCAATATTACTCAATACCCCAGTGAAGTAAGGACCAGGATGCTTCAGTGGGAAACAGCAATCTCCCAGAAGGATTTTCCTAGCTGGAATAACCTGGGAAAAAATCCCTGCAACTATCTGTTTTTCCTACTTTTTCCAGCTCTTGAATAATGAGTGGCTACCTAATAAACATCTAATAAGAGACAACTCTCTTTCTGTCACATCAGGATATTGAAACAAATGTGGAAAAATGTCCTATGACAAAACAATTTTTTCCTTTGATTTGGTAAAATAAAAAGGTATTTGGAAGTTTTGAGATTTTATTATCTGACAATAATTTTAAGGTAGAGTAAATTATAGTGAATAAGACATTAATTGGTCCCAAGGAATACAGAAAGTGAATCAGAAAACCAAGTATGTGAGAAATATTTTTTTTATTTAAAAGCTGGCTTTAAGACAATAGTTTTTTTCTGCCTCAGAAATAAAATGTTTGACACAGAGTGTATAAAAAAAAACAACCCACAAAAGTCCCCAAGAAAACAAACTCCTAAAATATTTTCACTTTCAATGCGACAAATTAGAGCTGGGCTAGAAATCTTAGCTATGTGCTAAGCTAAGCTATGCCAAGCATGTGAAATACCAATATCCTGCTAGGATTTTACAGAATTTCGGCTTTTTGGAAAGCCAGCAACTTTCAGACTTTTGAGGAAGTCACACCAGGTTACACCTATTCACTGGTGCAGTTTTACTGGCTTCATCTGGTTCAGGCCATTGCAGCATCAATGGGATCCTATGGGAGCATTTGATGATGATTTGAGGAACCAAATCACAAATATTCTGATAAGCCACTTAATTGGATCTTATATTTTTGTTTAAAAAAGTTACTTGGCACAGGAATCTACAAAAAGTATTGATACTAGGGATACCAAAGAGAAACTTATATTAAGCCTGTTTCAGAACAGACAACAAAATTAAAGTCTTAACAGTGGTTTTTAAAATTTAAAAGAGTGGTCTGTAGTTCTGTGCACTTAGAGGCTGTTTCTAATCAGAGAGGCAATGCAAATTTCCAAATAATACCTCAGAGCAGTCCTTCTCATTAGGGAGTTGACCTTATCCCAGCTGATACTGTAAAACTCTGTTATCTCCATACATTTATACACAAATGATGAAAATCTGTTGGCCCCTGTAGTTATTAAAGTGTATGTGATCTCATGTCTGGAATCCATATCTGACCCAAAGGACACTGAGGAAAAAAAAAAAAAAAAAAAAA
>WEIU01019075.1:6081-23417 GCA_013389925.1 Aegithalos caudatus | reverse complement strand
CCCCAATGCCAAAATCCTCAGGGTTTGTTTTTTTTTTTTTTTTTTTTCAGTGTTCTCTATCCCTCATTAATTCTTATTTTTCTTTTAGTGTATTTCTTGCTTCAATTAAGTTTATTGGCGTACATTTTATATGTGAACATATTTTACTTGTACAAAAACAGCTCCTGATAGCCACATTTATAAGCAAAATAACTCAATTATCGAAGTCAAAATTAATTGAATATTAACAGCTTAAATATTCTTAAACTAGGCTGCATTCTTCATTTTATGGACTTTCTCACTGTGGATATTCACACAGTAAAATATAAATAAAGAGCTGAATTAGATGCCATGGGATTACAGGATAAATATTTTCATGGTATTCATATTTTCATTCTTGTTTCATTTGACTCTTAAAATATCCTCAGATTTTTATATTATCATCTCTGTCACACAGAGGCCATCTTAAAATCCTCGATACCTAGTTCAGCTCATACTACTTCTGGTTTTGTTTCCTTTGCTTTTTTTCTGGTTCAGTATGAAGCTTTTGTTTCCACCAGTAGCTTTTGGCAGCCCTTTTGGATCAGGCACATTGCACTTCTCATATGTTGATAGAAACAACATTAAAGTACATGTTTGAGGGCAGAATTTGCTTTCAGAGTCCACCAGCCTGTGTCAGTGTTTAAAGAACCAGACTGAGACTAAAGAAAAGTGAAACAGTCAATTTGATGTGTTAACTTTATTTCAACCAGAAAATCATCAAATAAATATATGTTGTTTCAATAGTGGCTGAGTGTCATACAGGATTATGTTGTTTTAACAGGACATCATATTTGTTAGGTGTTTTAACACATTTCATTTCCTCAAGTGGGTAGCTTGATAATACTTTTCCTCAGGGACAAAAAGAAACTTGATCATCCTGGTAAATCTGAGCTGACATACTAAGTTATCCGCTGACTGAGCAAAGTAGGAAGTGCACCAGAACCAAAATGAAGTTAAAGGCAAAAATATTAAATGTCTTCAGATTTAGAGGCTGTATATTTGATCAAAAACAAACAAACAAACAAAAGAAATCAGGTTTTCTCTGTAAAGTGTTTTTCTCTGTTGTTCAGCTGCAAACCAGGAGGAATGCCACTGGTTTTAGTGCAAGTTTTTATCCTTGTAAATATGAATAGCACAAAGGCTTTTGTCAAACTCTAATGACAAGTACAGATTTCCATCTCCCTCAGAGTTTTCCTGCCCTGAATAGGGCAGCCTGATCAGAGTCTCATATTGAACATGCACATCATGGCTCATGTAAGTCTCCACTACAGCATCCATTCACTACACAAAAGTAACACCTTTTCTTTCTCCTCTCTTTCTCTTTGGGATGAGAAATTCATCTCGCTCTCAGTCAGAAATCTCCTGAAATTCCCCATTTCAATATATCTCTGCTCATCCTGTAGAAATTCTAAATTGAAAAGTCAAGAAATTTTCTTTAATTTGAAAAGTAATTTTCCATAAACAAAAAAAGCTCTGGGATGTCATATTTATTTGAAAAGAATTACTGTTTGCACAAAAATACTTAGATTTTTCATATCAACTGCCTATTTTAAAGTCCAGTAGTGCTTTAAAAGAACAATAATTTGAAATAAAATAGTTCTATGCATATTGCCCGGAAGAAATAAAAAAAGCAAAATGTGCTCAATTTTCCAGTGAACCAAAGTGCCCATTTCTTTCTCCTGCTGTCAGATTATTTCACCCCAGCTCACAGATGAGATGATTCTTAATTGTGGAGCAGTAAAGACTCTGCTGGATGAAAGCTGAATATGGCATATATCCTAGTTATTTTAGAGGTACTCTCTTGCTGTCTTAAAACTAAATCCTGATGGGAAGAAAAAGAAAATTAGAGCTGTCACCATGGTAGGTGTTGAGCAAGGCAGGATCTGAGGGGAGCTGGCCCTGTTCACACAAATTCCAGGCACACCCAGATGGTTGGGACACTTGGGGACGTGTCTGGAGTTGGCACTGCAGGAGCAGTGACCTGCAAGGTGTGCTGTGACCCAGCCCCTTGCACTGTGTGCCAGCACTCCCTGCAACACTCACAGCAGTTTGCCTGCCCAAACTGAAGGAAGTGTGGCTATCCTGCCATGGATACCCTCAGGCAAACTGCAAACATTCAACTGTCTGGGAGAAAAGTTTACAAAAATGTCTGAGCCTGCAATCACATTGAGAAGAGCTCGTTTGTTAATTGTTGATTTTACTGCAGATTTACTGTCTCTCTCTCTCTAGGAACATAAAATCAAATTAGTGAAGGAACTCAGGTGCCTCAAATTGCCAATAGATAGATAGGTGTAGCATTTTTACATCTAAATGTTTGAAAAATTATAGTCATAGCACATTGCTGTTATTACACCCTGCAACAAGTAGAACAATTTAAGGTATTATTAGCTTTGTACCACTGTGGAAGCAGCTTCACATTGATATTTTTATTAAATTTACCTCCAGGACCAAAAAATTACTTTACTAATAACCTTTTTTATTTTTTTTTTACCTGTTCCTCTACCTTTTTCCCTGTGCAATTAAACAGCTACCTTCTCACCTTCTCAGCAGAAGCACAAAGAGCAGGCTCGCCTAGAATTCCAAGACCTAAAAATGAGAAGACATTGAAGAAAAGCTTGCAAAGAAACAAAGGAACAGTAGAACACTTCTGTCAGGTAGGCACAAGGAAGCATATCTGACAAATGTGGAGAGTGTACAGCACCTCCTTTATCAGTGTCACTCTTTAGCACATGCTGGTGGCTGCAGAAAGGATCTGAAAGTACTTTGCCATGAAAAGACAGCAATACACAAGCAAAAGCACATGTAGACACCACTTTGTTATTATTGTAGTATCCTCTCTCTTTTTTTGTAATTTAAAGTGCTGTCTTTGGTTTCACATGTAAGATATTGATTGCACAAGAATAGTGCACTGCTTTTGTCACTTAATAGTCATCTAAACACTGACACTGCAGGTTCATTTCAGCGTTACATTTATGGACTAAGTAAACTGTACAATCCCTACAACTACTAAAAAGCCCAGGGCGTTTCCTCCCTCCCCTCTCCAATGGGTAGTGTATTATGGATTTCTGAGAAAGGAGCAAACAACCTAGGCAACAATATAATTGGGCCAAGGAAATACTCTGAGGGTGCAGAAGAGCGATCACTCAGCAGATGTGAGCGACAGCCCTGATGATTGATTCTGCGTCTAAAATCAGGAACAGGAGACACCAGAGAAGAAAACCTTTGGGTACTGTCATACCATAAAGAAAAGAGATACATTTTGGATTGATTGTGGATGGTTACCAAAGGTAAAAGGAAGCTGTGGCTTGGAAAGTGACAGAGCAGGGAGAGCGATGGGAAGCCTGTGTAGGTATAATAGGTTTAGTTAGAGGAAAGACAGAAAAAATCTTTTAATGGTTTCTATATATTCCCCTTTTTATGATTGACAGTATATATAAAGTTCTTGTGCCACATTTAACATTCAGAGGAATAGTCAATATTCACCTACAACAAATTTTAAAAAATCAGATCTTCATATATATGATTATATTACTTCATTCAGAACATCATTTGTCTCTGTAAAATCAAGTTTTCCTAATTAGAAAACCAAGATGTGAAATTAAACATGGGGAGAAAGGGCTGAAATTGAACATTTATATTTATAGACAACTCTATTGTTAAAAGGCAGATGGCTTTGGCTTTTTATTAGGTTACTTAAGACATTGTCAATTTATCTGAAGGTTCACTGGTCTCTTCAGGGGAAAAAAGCTCTGAAAAATAAATAACAGAAAGTTGAAACACATCTCACTATTTATTTTTCATCTATATAAATTCATTTGATTTTCTCACTATCCTGAAATCATGCTGTATTCTTTTCTTCTCTGATCAAACAGCTTCCAAACATAATGAATAATACCTCTCAGCTGCAAGCAACATTTCAACAGCAGATCGATATGGACACACAATAGAAGATAAAAGATTTACTTCAGAAGTTTCTAAAGGATTAGTCATAAAATACATATATTAAACTCCATGAAAAATACTACGGTGCTGTCAATATAACTGGCATTATTTTCACAGCTGTTTTTTGCCTTTGGACTGGTAGTAAAGGCTTTCATTTATCAATTTGCATTCAATATGGCAGTTCTGATCATTTGGGTCCCAGTCATAACAAGGCAATTGACACAAACTCTCTGCTAAGGGCCAATACTGTCTTCCCACACAGAATCCCCGTGAAGAATGCTTGAAGTGCAGCCAGTCCCCAGGAGTCATTTATTTCTGGGAAATCTATGTGGTTAACTTAATGCTAGAAATAAACCTCTCCTAACTCCTCATTTATACTGATGCAGTTGTTCACATTAATGCCTCTTTTTCACTCTACCTTTTAAAAACATCAAGTTAAACTGTGAAACAGAAAATACTTAACCCATATGGAAGATTTTTTTCCTCTCTGTTGGACAGTAAATCATGGAAAAAATAATGCAATATATACATTTGTACCTTTGTTGTTTTTCATATACAGTGCTGACAGACATAAGTTAGTTGAAGTGTTTCATAGACTACAGCTGTTTTAAAAATGCACATTCACTCTTGAAATAAAGGAAATTAAACTACAAAACTGATATTGAAAGGTCTGCCAATGTGTTATAGATTACTGTGTGTATTAGGACTATTTAAAATACACTGACAGTTCCAGTGATAGCACTCCTGGATGGGAAGACACCCAGATGCCACTTTTAGAGAATTAGTATGTTTCCTTTAAGTTCTGCTTCTTTTGAAAATTCATGTTTAACAGCTTTATTTATGCAATATATGATAGCTAATTGCAATATATGATAAGTCTTAATTGCTCTTGAATAAATAAAACCCCCATCTCATGAATAGTTTCTTAGGTTACTTACAGGAAGTAAGTGAGAATTGTGCATATAAGAAAGATTTGAGGACCTCAGGCTCTTAAATATAAATTAAAATCCTGAAAAACATCTTAGCCAATCCATCCTGGTTTTGGTCACAGAGCAGGATTATAACATCTTCACTTCCCAAATGAAAGTCTACTTCAGAGGACCTAGTCAGAATGAACAGTTCACCTCTCACAGTAACTGGTACAACCACAAAAAGAAATCATAAAAAATGAGTGGCAGGAAAGGTAGGGCAATTAATAAAAATATACTTCTATTAGGCAACAAGGACAACAATATTTGAGTCCAAAACAATAGGAAAATAATTGCATTCTCATTAGTAAAAATTTAAAAATTACTAGAAAGCATAAACAATTTTTTCTATTCTATTACTCTCATGCTGTGCGGTTAGCATGACAGGAGATGGAAAGGGGAAGAAGTGTACTGATATATTTTATGCATTCCACAATGACAAACACCTGAATTCTAGTTTCAAAGATCTCATTGAAAAGTGGAGTCTCCCTGACCCCTTCACTCCAAGTGAGAATACCTCTTCTTGGACTCTGATGCAGAATGGAAGACAGCTATGTACATGGGAAGTAGTGAGAATGAGTCCTATAATATAATTTTTAAAATTAGTTTCCATAAAAAAGCATGGAAGTGGACTGTATATATTTTTTTTACACAGAACCGCTATTATTGCTAAAAATTGATCTAAGACATTGTGGATATTAGTACAGCCTTTACTAAGCACCAGTATTAAGTTTTGTGGTCAAGGTAGTAGCAGGCAAATCTCTGTAGGTCTAAGAATTATGTTGCTGAGATACATGTATTGGGCACAATTTTTTATTGGCACAAAGGGAATCCAATTTCCAGGTTCATTACCCAAAACAACACAGAAATTTGAAACAAGAAAACATTTTAGTGCTTGAACTATAGATCAAACTATAATTCATAGTCCACATTCCCTCATGGATTGTGAGGATAAGAAGGGGAAGGAAAAAAGCAATTTTTCTGCCCACTTGATCGATGTTCTATTTGACCTCTGAAATGCCCTCTTGCCGTAACCTTTTAAATACCATCTGCTCTTTTTGTGAAGAGTGTGATGGGAAGGAGTCACTTCCAGACAGCAATTGATTATAAAAGCATTAATCAAGCACATGGATTATCTGTAGCACGACATTGTGTGCTGTAGTTAAGCAATTTCACCTTAAATCTGATTGGAAAGGTTAATCCTGTTTCTCAAGACTAATTTAGACTTTGTATCAAACAATTCAGGACGTGGTGAAAACAGCTGCAGCAAACAGGAACTGAGGAATCGTCTGCTTCCATTAGAAAGTCTTGTAAACTTTGGCTCTGAGAACAGATAACCAGTGGGTCTATAGGCATGTCACTCAATTTTTCCAAATTGAGTGAATGGTGACAGCTTCCCTCTCAAATCACTGGAATTGTTCTCCCTCTTTCTACAAGTCAAGAGAAATTTCTCCTTTTACTGTTTGGTATTCTCACATAATATTATTGAGTCAATTTCTACCACTAAAGGACGGCAAAGTCCCTTTCTGTCATGCATTTCTCCTCAGGATGTTCAACACAAACTTCCCCCTGGGCCTGGGTGGGCATATTGCACATGAGGAAGGCAGAGGTGGTGGCATGCAACAATTGGAATCCCAACCCAGATCCCAGGGCAGCCCTGCTTGGATTGCTCTACCTCATTAACACTCCTTCCACGTTTTAGGGTAATGTGAGAGATGCTAGCTCATGTAGGTATGGCACTTACTGATAGAGAATGCTGCAATAAATACATGTCAAGTGTATTGTAAGGTTGAGGTAATTTATTTTTATCTTGGGCTCCAAACAGGCTGATTATGCTATGAAAAATTAGGATATTCTGTTCCTTTCTCCATATCTGTTGTCACCATCTTCAGATAGTGCAATTTGCAATTAATAAAGTGATCTGTCTTTGCTATTACAGTGAAAATAATCACTAGGGAGCTTGGGAATGGCCACTTCAGACAGCTTGGGGAGCAGGGGGTGAATGTCTGAGACAAAAAGCTTCAACCATGTTGCACAGATTCAGGAGTGCTGGATACAGAAAAAAAATATGGAAGCTTAAACTTCCATTAAATTCTGAATTCATATTCTACCTGTTTTTTCCCCCTTCTGGAGTGTTTTGCCATTTTCTCATATCCATCTATGGAAAACCATCTTGGTTCCCCCAAAGTCACTGGGTTTTCAGCCAGCAGTGGCTTTAAGCCTCTTCTGACCAGCAGACAATATTGAAAAAAATAAAGTTACTGAGGGAAGTACCTTGTTTTACTCTTCACATCTGCCTCCTGTTTAATTGTTTAATTTCCTGTTTCTGCAGACAACATCAGGGCACCATGCAGCCTGTAAATTATGAGCATGTATCACAGATGAAAGTCCTCACCTCAGAGACATAAATACCACAGATCAGAAGCAATAAAATCCAAAGCATAAATGCCAACACAGCGCCAAGAGTGTCAATAACCTTTCTAAACGGAAGCCCTGTATCCCCATTACATTATCCTGTATATAAACAAAAGCAATATAAAACTTCTTGTTGAGCAAGACTAAATGTTATAATGCTGCTCCCAAAGAGAAATGTGGAGCTTGGTGCCATTTACTGTTTCTGTTGATTGATTTTTTTTCTAAATTGAAAGCATTCTGCTACAATAAAAACAAGGAGCTTTGTGCTCATACACATAAAGCAGATCAGTTACTAGCACTTCAGGTTTCTCAGATGTGACAAGAAATCATGGTCCCAAAACACTCGTTGCTGGAATTTCTCTGTTTCTGGTCTCTTTTTCAATTTAAAAATAATCTATATTCATGGTCAACCAGCACAAATAAAGCACAATTTGAAGAACCCATCGATGCCACTGCAATCCTGCTCTGGTGGACAAACCTCGGTGGAACTGACAGATATTTTATCATTTGTGCATGTCCTTGAATATGGGAAATCAAGTCACAGAAAATTCTCAAAGTCTTGTGCATGCAGGCCCAAATACAGAAGAGAATACAGGTTTCAACCTGTGACCTTAGAAAAGGCTTCCAAAGTTAGAGACCATAAATGTGGGATTGTAGTTTAGATAGAAATATGTTAAGCTAGGTAGTGGAAAGTTTTAAGGTCTTAAAGTGTGGATATAGAAGTAGTTACAGAAATAGTAAAAAGTTTTAAGGTGTAGTTCTGTAAGACTGTACGTCACTATATGATTAGATAAGAAAAGCTGCATTGCAGCAGGACGTGTGATACAGTTTAATTAGCTGTTGGTGTGAAAGCTAAAACAACATGTGTGGCACTAGATTATTGGCTAATAAACCTTTAAAAAACCCTGTAACCTGTGGTCTTGTGACCACTGGCATAAGCAGTGAAGACATTCTCACTCCCTGAGACTGAGGCAATAAATTTAAGACGTCTCCCTGTGGCCCCATCTCTCTAAATATCCCAATACGTGAAGTTGCCCTGTAGGATGCAGTCTTCATGTCCTTGTCCTCGGCACCATCGTGGAGGCAGTGCCTGCCCTTCTTCTGCAGAGCTTCCTTTGCAGCCCCACGTCATGTTTGGATGTAAGAGAATATGAGAGAAGGCAAGGGCTGGTGGATACCCAGGCTGAAAACAGAAAGATCACCCGCTTCTGACAACTCACCTGTACTCATTTGTTCCTTTCTTACACATTTTATGCTAAACTCCACTTAATAAATAAAAATGGATAGATCCAAAATCAGGGAATATCTCTGAAGATCTGAATTAAGCAGGTAGTTTACTCACTTTGTTGTGGCACAAATCACTACATAACATTCAGGGTACAATAGCAGGGCAACTGGGTTCTCCCAGTGAAGTGAAAGATCTTGAAGTAATAAAGCCAAGAAGGTGACAAGTGAAGTTCAACGCCTTTGTCTCCTGACTATGCCTGTCTGCTGACTTAAATATGCCCTGAATTCATCTGACTGACATTTAGGTTTAAATCAAGGGGCTTAAGACAGGAGTGTCACCAGTGTAAAGTTGTCTAACCTTGCATGCCCCATGAGGTGTGGTACTGTTCAAGCACACATTCATTCCACTAGAAAAATCCATCTCAATACACCCCCCAATGTTTTTTAATCCTTGAACTGTCTCATATCAAGTACAGTTTGTCAGCTTGACCTTTCTAATTGCTTATAAAGCAGCCTAATGATGATGATTCATGACCATGAGTGGAATAATTTTTTTTTTAACGGTATCAAAATGGAGGCATTAACTGCAGATCCAGATAATGTCCTCCCCATAATTCCATGTCTTTAAATGTAATTAATCAAGACTTTAAATAGAAATCGTGCATTTATTATCACAATCATTATCTTTTGATTTAAATATTTAAAATAATGGATTCAATTGATATATAAAATATCATGTGAACCCGTGCCTGTGATCACTGTCTGCTCACAGGTACTGGCAGAGGACAGCAGACAGTCTGTAAGTACATCTGTCAGCAAGTGCTAACACAGATCTGGCAACTACAAGGGAAAGTGTGGGGGGAGGTATTTTCGTGGAATAATTCCTTTTTTAAGACCACTTTCATATGTCTTTCAGAACTGACACAAGGAATACCAGAAAACAATGCCTTATAACAATTTTTTTTTTCCCTTCTTCATATACACTCTTCCCACAGAGAATATTTTCTTCAAATCCTCAGCACAAGCTAACTATATTGAGAAGATTTGCATTTAGATTTCAGACAATAGCAGGGAAAGAGAGCCAGCAGATCTGCAGAAATACCTCTACAAAGGAACATAATCAGAAACTTAAACTAAGGAGCAATGAACAGCTGCATGAGATAACTACAGACTCATTCAAACAGTTTTCTACTGCTCATTTAACATCTATTACTGAAAATTGAAATGTGCAGGTCTCCGTCGCCGAAATTACCATTTTTCACTATCTAGGCTGATGACATGAGCTGCTTAAAAATGTTCTCTTACTGGCTCAGTCTATTCTGTGGAGACTGCATATGAGGGGAACTCAGCTAAATATCATATCAGAGAACAGCCAAAAAAGAGCTCTAAGCAAATTATTACCTGATATTTCCAGGCATGGGTTATTTTGATCCTTTAAAGTTTGACTATTAATCTATGGTAAAATAAAATGAGAGACTGGAAGAATTATGCCAGATTGTGATGAAATGAAGGGGGGAAAAAAGAGACAAAATGTTGCCATCCCTTGCAAACATAACTTTAGATCTTATGCCAAAAATAATGCATTTAAATAAGTGCCTGTCAAGAAAGCAATGTTTATTCAGCCATTTGAAATTAATGATTATCAGATGCTTGCCATAAAATATAAAGCTGGTGATATGAAAAAATACACAAAGTATAGGAAAATGATCCTGCAATAATGTTTTAGATTTACCTAACATGAGGGAGAGTTTACTAAGAGAGAAAAATATGAAACCAAGACCAATAAGCCCACTTCTTCCTTCGCTGTAGTGTAAGTGTTAATTTCAGGGTTTCTGCCACTTTACTGGACAGGAATCTGTAGAGAATCTTGTGTCTGTGCCAAGTCTGTCGTGTGGCCAAAATGACACTCAGTGCATAACACGGGTGACTCTTTGGATTGAATAAATTTGGGTCAATATTTAAAACTATTTTATAAACTTGCTGTAAATCTCTTGACTGCTGATACAATGACAATCTGCAATAATTCTCTTTCCTTTTACCATGAGAACTTGTCTAGTCCCCACAATTGGTTAGGACATTTTTGCATCATTTTGTGGCTACTTGTGGTAAGATCTTCACTGAAACATTGCCTGGAAAAATATGTTAGTAATTTAACCTAAATACAAACTATTGCCTTTTTGCTCATATAACATGTAGCTGTTACCCAAAGGCCTAACAAGCTTTTTGCTTTCCATTTAAAAATGCATAAATACAAGTTAATACAGTGGTAAATTGAGATGATAGCCTCACCCTTGCTGTCCAACACAATCTCATCCAGGACTCCTCCCCTACACATGAAGAAACGTACATATACAGTTATCAAACGTGTACCTGTAATTTCTGGGGTTAATTTACATTCTAACATAGCAATTTCAGCTGACATGACGTGGCAGGGTTGGGATGCCACCAAGCTGCACTGCTCAGTGAAGCATGTGTCAGCTGGAACACCCACTATTTAGGAGGTGAATGACAGCAAGCTTGGGAGGGGAGGGGGTATTTCACAGGCAATCACAACAGCCTAAACCTCTCCTCCAGCTTTTCAGCAGGGTTGATATCATACTGGCACTAATATTTCAGTAGAGAAGGTTGTTTTGGTTTTTTTTTTTAATTTGCATCTCAGCTAAAAAGCAATGCAGAGGGAGTCGTTGGGGCTTTTCTTTTTCCTTTCCTTTTTTTGTTTCCTAACCAAAGGAGCTTTGAGATTGATACAGTGTGGGAGAAATGAAATGGAGAGCATGCCAGATAAAGTGCCTGAGGCCAAATCAAACAAATGTCTGCACTTGGCACATAGATATTACAGCAATAGAAATATTATAGATTTTTTTCCAGCTCCAGGGACAGCTTATACATTTACATTAATTCTTTGGATATGATACATAACGGCATGCAGAGCAGAGAGGTGCAGCTTTTCTGCTTGCAGGAGAGTGTCCTGCTGGTTTTCTTCAAGCCCCTGTGATATTTGCAGCCTCTCCCATGCAGAGGTCCCCAAGCTGGCACTGAGGGGAACAGCGTTTTTCCCTGATGGGTGTTGGGAGCACCCCAGCTCAGGACACAGCCCTGCCAGATGTGAGTTCACTGACAGGGATGAGATAAAAAATCAAACTAAGCAGGACTTGATCTCCTTTCTCCCCACCTTCTAAACCCAACCACTGAACCTCTGTACAGCAGATGTGCAACATAATCATCATTTCCCTTACATTTAAAGGGAAAGGATTGGGTTTATGGGGAATTATATTGTTGTGGGGCAGTTTAGCCATGCTTCATGAGAATTAAAAATGTAACAGGCATTTTATGAGTCCCCAGAGAGTTTTAGACTCCAAAGTATGTCTTTAACAGTGCACACTAAGAGAAATGCACTGCCCAATATATTTTGTGGATCTAAAGTGGATTTGCATTTAGGTAAGATCTTCCTACTGGCGTTTTAAAAGCATCTAGACTTAAAAAGTTTATGCATAGTGAGAGACTATCCCTTGAGGACAGAGTAGACCTGAGGGTTTAGAAGTTTTAAGCTTAAAATTTCCCATTCTTCTCTATAGGCACTTATCAGGCTTAATTGCAATTCTGAGCACATTTTTCTTTCACTTACAAATCTATTCCAGTAAATTGCATTCATGGCACCTTATTAAGATTAGTAAAAAAGCCCCACATACTACACTGAAAATGAATTTTAAACAAGTCTCCACCTGCTGTGTTTTTCTGAAAAAAAAATAAAAAATAAAATAAAGGTGGGGAAAGATTGAGGTCATCAGCCCGAATAAAAATCAGATGTTGATGTAGAAAATGATACGCTCTTGTGGATTAGTGAAATAAAAAGTAATATATCTGAATAGCTGGAAAAGACAACTCTGAGCTTTTCCTGAGCTGCTTAAAAGTCAGACTTCCCTTGCTAACAATACATTCTTTTAACAGGGACTAAACGTTACTTAAACAATTATATGTTATTAAGTAAAAGATGAATTACAGAGAAAATTGCACCATTAGTAAAATTTAAGTTCTTAACTTCATGTAATAAAAGATGGTAACCTTTTTATAATGGCATTTCAATTTACCATTTGTTATAAAAGTCTAATTTAGAAAGTAAAATTAATTCTGGTTCCAGACTTATTTCTCTGGCTGCTACATTTCTGTGCAAGATGCAATTCATAATACAGCTCCAGAAAGAAAAATGAAGAACATTTTAAAATAATATAAGATCTTGGCTTGAGTACTGAGGTATATTAAAGATAATATACTTCTTTAAAAAGGCAAAGAAATATATTCATAAATAATAATAATAATAAAAATATACAGACTAATTCAGACATTTAAAGTAAACCATCTACCAGTCTTGTTTTACTAGAATCCTGGAATGTTTTGGCTCACCTTGATATGCTCTAATGGGTCCATACTTTATGCTGGGGACCCCAGAGCTGGTTGCAGCATTCCAGGTGAGGTCTCAGCAAAGCAGAGTAGAAGGGCAGGATCACCTGCCTTGACCTGCTGCCCACACAGCTTTGATAAAGATGTTAAACAGCTGAAGGCCCAATACTGACCCTTAAGAAATGTCACTCATCACTGGTCACTTATGAGCCTTTCAAAACATCCTAATGCTTCATTTAATTGTTATAGTAACTCCTCACAATTTGGTTCTCTCATTTGTTCTATGAAATGATGTTTCTAGTTAATTAGGTATTGTAAGTAATTCATTTTTTATCTTAAAGCAGAGGAAATGAAATTTAGGTTAAATTTTGGAGAAAACATAGCAAGTAATTATTTTAAAAGTATTGTTACTACTAACAGCTTGAAAATTGCCTGTATCAAGGAGCACACCAGACCTGTCTTGCACACAGTTCTCCATGCCTGACTCACATTTCTTGCTTCCTCCTGTCATTAAGACAGTGCAAAGGGGGAAAAAAGAAATCTTTAAACAAACCTAAGATAACTACTTCTAGAGTTCTATCAGAACAGGTTATTTCTGAATCCAGTGTGTTACTGGACTTCTGTGGGATTTTAGAAATGGAGGTATATTTTGTAAATTGACTCTCATTTGGCTTTACTTTCAGCATAGCTACCCTGTCTTGATGGTGCCCTTCCTGCATGCTCTATAATTGTCATGTCAATAGCACTACATTAATAAGAAGACACCCTTCATTTTAAAAATAGCTGAAACTTCCAGGTAAAAAGCCTGAAATTTTTTCTCAGACAAAAAGGAAGGCACAGTGCCTGAAACATCTCAGTCCAACAGTCATTTCTCCATGAGGCTGTCACCATTAAAAAGCTAACATGAGCACACAGAGGTACCTGAGACACTCCAACATGTTACAGGAGTTCTGGTACTAGAGCAGGTAACGACCTTTGGTATTTCAAAGCTATTTGATGGAGGGAGAGCACACACCTACATGCTGTACCATCTTAAAAGGCTGAATTCTTAATGCTGACAGGTATTCCTTAGTGAGATCTCACAAAACAAGACATGGTATTTTAAAATCCAGCCAAAGAGCATTTTGGAAAGAAAGACAGAAACGTGGTTTATCTCTGCTGGGGGAGCCCTCTGTTTCTCACATTCTGCTTTGCTTCAGGGATCATAGGAGCTCAAATTGTAACAGAAACCAAATGTTGCTTATTTCCTTGTAATATTTTAAGCTGACTGGAGTTGAGCTCTATCCTGCCCATTATTGCAGAGAGGTTAGCATCTGTCTTCTCTTTCCACTTAGGTATTTACAACACTTAACAAATATAAACTTACAATACTGTAAACAGATATCAAAAATTATTTGGTTTTTTTATTTTTATTTTTGATTTTTGGGGTTTTTTTTGGATTTTCTGTTTTGGGGTTGTGGATTTTTAGGATTTTTTTGGGTTTGGGGTTTATTTTGGGTTTTGCTGATAGTTTCTTTATTTATTAAACACATTAGACCAGTGCCTTGGGAATTATGTGTGCTAGACAGGAGAATTCAGTCTGCTGGTTGTACAGGTTATATGGTTATAGGCAAACAACTGTAGAGGGTCTCCTTTAACAGTCTCTGAAATTTAAATGGAAAGGTCTTCAGGTCTGAAGAATGAAATCAGAGATTATATAATCAATGGCTATATTTTAGAGAACATTTTTCCTTTCCATAAACAGAAGGGAATTCCTGATAATGGTGCGTTGATGTTGGTTTTGATTTTTTTTTTCATCATTTATCACCCTAATACTACCATAATTTGTTTACAAGGGCAAATGAATAGTGCTAGCAGTGTTATTCCTTTTTGGAGAATCTTCAAGGGATTTGTCCTCAGAGTAAAGTAAGAAATGTAAAAATGTAGAATAGAATTTTTCTCATCAATTATTTGAGACTTGTTTCTTGGGTTTTTAAAAAATCTTTTAAGGTCTGTATTTAATGTGGGTAGGGATACTCTGGAATCTTGTACGCAGAGAACATGATGGGCTTCCTCACCAGTCTTTCTCACCTTTATATTAAACCAAAAATCTCTCTTACACAGATGTTAGTAGAAGAGTCACACTTTAAAGGAAAACATTATTAACGAAAACCTGATCGAGAAATATTGCTAGCTTAAACCATGGCCTATTTATCATCTTACAGTTTGTGATAAACTCTTGTGTTTTCAAGCCTTTACTTCTTTACCCTCTTAAAACTGCTAATGAATTGTTATTAACAAGTATTTGACTGCAAGGAGAGAAAGGATATTCACCCTCAAAGGATATTTTAATAATTTTATGGATATTATATTTAATAGAGCTGGCAATAGTGGGCAGAGATAAAACCCTGTTTATTTATTTAGTTGTAAGTGAACAAAGAGATTAAAATTATTGAAATGTTTTGTAACAGCTGTGTGTCTTGACAAAAGAAAGCAAAACCCAATTGTACAAATATTCTGGCATACTTGAAGAAAATCTGATTTCTAGCCATTTAAAGAATACAGGTTATGTAAAGTAATTATAGACTGGCTGGGGTATTTTTAGCCCTGAAACAAACACTGGCATGTATTTGGGTTCTCAGGACAGGTTACAAAATGATGGGTTTGGAAAGGATGCCAGTTTCTTCATTGACTGCTGGTACCACTCTGGATCAGGAGTACAGAGTACAGTGCAGTCACACTCCAGTGACCAGATGCTCTGTTGATACCAGACATCTCAGACCACCTGTTTTCACATCCCTACACACACATTAGTCTGTCATTCAAAACAGGCTGGTGCTGCAGTTTGGCATTGGAAATCACTACTGCTCTGGCACTGAGCCAGACCAAAACACAGTGCACACTTATCTGTCAGTAAAATCCAAGCAAACCATGAAAAGTACCTAAACTTACACTTCCATTTTTATAAGAAGGTTTTTGGAGACACCTTCTTATAAGACAGAGACAAAAAGAAGGAAAATGGTAGAAAATGAGTGAAATGGTTATGTTTCTGCATAATAAATTCATGTTAACGTTTGAAATTTTCCAGTTCCTAAACATCTCAGCCATTCTGTCTCTCATAATTCTCCAGATGATCCACAGAACACGTGCTGATGACAATGCCATGAACATGCTACAAAACTGGAACAGTCCCAGGGGAGATACCAGCAATCTCACTCTTTCCTAATACAATTCATAGAGACAAGAAAATCTGTTACCACCACCCCCTTCATCTTTTATACCAGATACATATTAAGGAAAATCTCTGTAATATTCTAGCTTCTTGCAATGTGGTCAAAGTTTGTGTCTTTGAAATTTTAGATAATGGATGGATGGATGGATGGATGGATGGATGGATGGATGGATGGATAATACAGAAGGCAGTGCTCTTATGTCTAGGACTCCTGCATCTCAGCAGAGGAGAAATTCCATTAACCTGGCAGCTTAGTTGCAACAGGGACATGGGACACCTGGAAATCCTGAAGGAATTATTCTTTTCTGTTTCTAAGCTACCCAACTCTATACTGCTTCTAAGAAAATGTAGAGCTTTAACACCGTCTTAACACTTCCTCCAGGCAGAACAATGGAGTTGGATTAAGACACTGACAAATCCAGACACGTTGGAGCTGTGCAGAATTGATGGACTTGCTGAAAATTCACGAGCTATTATGGGCAGACAATTTTTTAGCAGACACATCTACACCCAAAAGAGGATATATAATCTTTTATAAAACCTTCTTTCTGGCATCATCTGCTCATTGTGACAATAAGGTCAGTGCATAGCGTGGTGTCCTTATGTTCTGGGCAGTTTCCCTCTCTGGAGCTGCTGGTGCTGGGGTCGTGGTCCAGCTGGACAGCAAGCACTGTCTCCTTGCCTTGCCTGAAGTTGAGTGACCTGGCTCTGGCTGGACATCAGCACTATCACAGAAGGAATCTCCTGAGACAAGCAAGTCAGGGGATGTGTGTGCCTGGACAAGCCCTCAGTGGGCACTGGGAGGGAAGGACAGTGGTCTCCTGTAACTTAATGGGCCCCTTTCATGTCCTGAATGCTCAGTCTTTGCCTTGTGAAAACATTTTACAGGTTTCCTCTCAGAGATGAACTCCTGAGAATCTCTGGCCTTAAAACCAAGTAACTTCCTTAGCCTAGGAGAACTGAAACCACCACTTGTCCATTTTATTTTCCTTTCATTTACCTGATTTTATTTTTTCTTACCCAGTATTATTTTTTTAAAATATTATTCAGTAGATCAGTAAGTGGAAGAAACACTACAAGAAAAATGAGAATACAATAATACAGGGAATTGTTGCCAGAATTGTTTTCCCCTTGTTTTTTTTTTTTTTTTTTTT
>WEIU01019074.1:116686-142923 GCA_013389925.1 Aegithalos caudatus | reverse complement strand
ATGCCAATGTTTTCCTGGCAACCATATCCAGTGCAGTGGAGTTGTTTGGGGAAAGGGGGTACAAGGAAGCCTGAACAAGCACAGAACACAGTTGCTTTACTATAATAACACTAACTGATTTTGTTAGCAGTGAAGATTCCATTTTAAATAGAGTTTTGAAGAAAGTGTTAATTAATTTTGCAGTTTTTAAAAGAGATCCTAAATTCAGTGGTTTAAGCGTTTCCTTGCAACATCTATTTACACTTGTATTGTATTGCATTTCAGTAGTTACTCTTTCACCTTAATAAATCAGTACATGCATTTTGAATCTAAATGGTTTACAATACCAGGCACTATAATTCTTCGTTAAACACTGGAATATTTATAATGATTGCTTCTTTTTTATAGTATTTTGAACGTCTGAATGACCTAGTAGCAGCACCAGCACCAATTCCACCATTGCTTGTATCAGGAGGACCAGGCTCTGGGAAATCTCTCCTTCTGTCAAAATGGTAGTTTAATTTAAATTTTTTAAATATATGGATGAAATTTAAGAAAATTTTCTATTACATTTCAAACATTATGTCAGTAGCAAGAGGTAAAATGAGGGCATTTACAAAGCGTTGAAGTTACTGAAGCATGCTGAAAAGATTTGTGATATTTGAGTAGCTCATTTCATCTGGACTGCCTTTAACAGCTCCCTGACTCCAGCTGCAACACCTTATGATTAGGCATCACTTACATATCTGTCTTTGCACAACATTATGATCTGGTTTTGATAGCTCAAAAGTATTGCCCTTCTCTGATATACAAGAAGGGTCTGAAATAAACAAAGAATCTCCCTAATTTATCATAGACTATAGAATTTTATGGTCACTTGTATGCTATGACAAAATTTGCTGTCATAAAAATAAATTGATAATGTCATCGCTTTAAAAGCTTAGTGGGACATGGCTATTCAGTGCCAGGAAGGGCACTTGCTAATTGTTATCAATAATGGTGAGAGCAAAAATGGCATCTGACATTAGAAGTTCTATTATAGCTCAGGAAATGTCTATCCTGTTTTGTAAGATAGACATGGAATGTGTATCTATGTCCTTTGGAAAAACTGATGCTTTTTGTTTGAGATCCATTTGCAAAATTATTTTCAAAACTGAGTCTCTTTTCTTTTCCTTCTCCTCTTTAATTAGGATTCAATTACAACAGAAGCATTCACCAAACACTCTAATTCTTTACCACTTTGTTGGGAGGCCCATGTCTACTAGTTCAGAATCTGCATTGATAATTAAGCGCCTTACTCTAAAGGTAATGCTGCACTACATGCCCTGCCTTGCATCTTTCTTTCTGTGTCTGTGTTTGTGTGTGTGTGTGCAAAGATAACATTTTCTACAAATTTTTCAGCATCAGTGAAAAGCAATACAAATGTAGCAGAAAAATATTCAGGTTCAGATTGGTCAGGGCTCTGGGCAGCCTGGTCTGGTTGAAGATGTCCGTGCTCATTGCAGGGAGTTTGACCAGGTGGCCTTTAAACTTCAGTGAGTCTATGCAATGTAAGGCATTATAGAATAAGGGAATCTGCTCCCATACACTTAAAGTAGCTCAATTAAATAGCATCTCTGGGATATTCATAATAGATCAGCATTAGCAGTAATATTTCCAGTGACCTATATTGATTGATTTAGAAAACCATATAAACTCTTTCCAAAATTCCCTGCCATCTGGCCAATGAGAGAGGCAGGTGGTACTTCTTGTTTCTATGTGCTTAGAAACCTGAGGCTGTATTGGCCACTTGGCACCATCTTGTTCCTAGGCTAGGCTCTCTCCTATATTAATTTATTTTTAATTGTGTGCTAAATACATGGGGAATAAGAAGGATCATTTTTGTGCCAGGGTCTGAACTTGCATTTTCCATCACAGAGTGGCACTAAGGGCCCTACAGTACTAAACCTGTAGAAAAAATAAATTCAGTTGTGCTATCCTTGCAATTTTCTCATCTGTCTTAGATGTTTGCCTGTTCAATTTGTGCAACTTCAAGTCTTTTAAGTCTCCATATTTCTTGTCTGTTTTGTAAAGGTTATCACTCTAGAATTTGCACACTGAGTTCAAGAAATATCCTTTCTTCTGCATATGCCAGCTTTCTGCATATACTAGGAGGAAAGAACTCTGTGAACTCAACTAGAAAAATTGCCCCCAAATCAAACAGTGGTTTTGTGTTTTTTTGGGGGGAAGGGTGAGGTAGGAGGGGGAGAAGTGATTTTTTTTTCCCCTTTTTTATCAATAGGACTTTTTTCAACTGTCCTAGCTGATTTTTAAGGTAGAATTTCTTGTACATGTTTATAATTCTGCAGCTTATGCAACACTCTTGGTTAGTATCACCTCTGACTTTCGATCCAGCTAAACTTCTGGAAGAGTTTCCCCGTTGGCTGGAAAAGCTTTCTGCACGCCATCAAGGCAGCATTATTATAATTATCGACTCTATTGACCAAATACAGGTATGTTTTCAAAATCTTTGCCATTTGTCAGCCTAATGGGAATCATGACTATTGTAATAGTCAGTCATAGCTATGTACCAAAAATATTAATGTTTGCTTTGCTCTGAAGAGAACATATAGAAAATAGTTTTGCAAAAAGTGCACTTGAGTTATTTTTGTAAACAACGTTTTTTGGGGTTATTTTGGTTTTTTCTTCTAAATTTTATCTTTACACCTTTATTTTTGATCAGTCTGTTTACATTACTTATCCAAAGATTCAAGGCTGTGAGATGACTTATTTGGCATGTAAATAGCCTGGTTTTTAAGAGGTGAATGTTTCAACAATAGTATTCTGTCTGCTTTATTTAATGTATAGTTGTGCTGATACATAAAAATGGGTCATTTAGTACTGTCTAGAGGGCCAGATCATGAAAGATTTTAAAGAACACTGGAGAATTTAAGACACCTTTCATTGGGTTGCACAGTTAATGAAACATAGCAGCTTCTGGCATTGTTTTGAACAACCTTGCTGTTAAGAAATGAAAATTTGTTTTTAAGCAAGCTGAGAAGCATATGAAGTGGTTGATAGATCCACTGCCAGTGAACGTGAGAGTGATTGTATCAGTGAATGTAGAAACGTGTCCGCAGCCGTGGAGGTATGTTACATTTCTGTGATGTGTCAAAGTATCCTGGCTTAGAATTATTATTTTAAATTGCAGTTACTCATTGAAGAGCAGACAGATTTGTCAAGACGTGGAGATTTAATAGGATAAGATTTTCCAACCCATGAGGAAAATGAAAGCTTCTCTATTGTGGCTGCAGTGACAGATTTTAGCTGTTGGAAAAGCAGATTTTTGTTTTACTGTGATGGATCTATCCACATGACTGTATGAAAGACAATATTAAATGCGGTCAGATGCACATCAAGAACTGCAGTACCATGATGTAGATTCAGAATAAGCCTAAAAGTGGAAATTTTACTTCAGATGATTAGAATTTCATAGTAGCAGGGAACAGCTTCCATTACTGCTTTGATATAAATCTTTAAAAAGCCCTGGAACTCTGATGTCTTTTCTTTTCTTTCTGTGTGCAATTTAATAAGGTTCAAATATGACTTTGTTCTCTCTTACCAAAGGTTATGGCCCACTCTTCATCTTGATCCACTGAATTCCAAGGATGTTAAATCTCTCATTAGTGCAGAATGTAATTCTGCAAATGTTAAATTGACTAAAGAGCAGGTATGGCTGTTGCAGTTTTTCTAAAACACCTTACTCTAGTATAACTTTTAATGAAAACATGGAAAGGTGAAATAAGCGCAGCTGCCAAAATAAAGGCTTATATTTAGCTAACTAAATAAGATTGCTCAAGATAGCATGAAGTTTGAGTATTTTTACTCTATGGCTCATAGCACTGAAACACAGATGGAACAACATAAATTTTTAACAGAAAAACTGTGCAGTTGCACGTACTGCCATAAATGTGTTATTTCATTTTAGAATACCAGAAGGATTGATTATGTTTTAATTGATTATTGTTGCATAATACTGAAACAATGATTGACATACTGGGAAAAACAGTATTTTACCTTTGCCTTTGAGACTGATTCTGTGAGGTAACCCTCATGTTGAGATATAATGTTAGATCCTAAGTCTTCATCTTAAATTCAAGTGGGAATTTTCACTCATATGCTTCTACAGCCGGAAACATGTGCAGTATTTTGTGCACTACTTACCATGTTATAGTCTTCAACTGTTACAGGTAGAAGAATATCTAGAACTTTAGTTTTCTTATCAAACAGTGAACATTTTATTTGTAGGGTTAGTTTCATCTCAACTCACAGATTTTATTTAAAATGTTGTAGGAGAAGAAACTCGAGAGACATTGTCGTTCTGCCACAACTTGCAATGCTTTGTATGTTACCCTCTTGGGCAAAACCATTGCTTGGTAAGTTGAGGTGTTTTGGAAATTACTATGGTCTTCACTAGATCAGAAGACTTCAAGTAGGTTAGCCTTTTGAAATACTTTCATTTAACATAGAATGAATCTTGTTAAAAAAGATGGAGAAGTTTTGCCCTTCACTGACTGTGAATGGAATTTCTTGTGAAATCAGAGAGTGTACAGTCACCAGTTTGATACTGAGTGAACCCAAATGGTTCTATTCTTTTGCTTTCAGCTCTTCTATTTCTATTTTATTTTAATTTGTTCTTCTTTATGGGTGTATCAGTTGCTTCAGTGGTTTTTAAAGATATTTGGAGAATGTTGATATTGTATTGTTAAACAGTTAAATTCAGGTGTGTTGTATTTAGTGATGTACCAGAGTGTTTGCCCCATGGATTTTGAAGGCTTCAAGGAAGTTCAGTGACTGTTTAGTTTAACATCCTGCATATGGTCCTCAGCCTTGTAATTCCTGCTGTGGAGCAAATTAATCTCCCCTGTTGTGCAAGAGAATACCTAATGAGTGCATTGGCTTCTTATTAACCTAGACTTCATCTTGTTGAGAAAGATGCATTTTTAGTTAAGAGACTCCCAGAAGATGATACACTAATTGGTAATTTACTCTGGGTGACTGATTTCATCATTTTTGTTCACGTTTTATGTTCTAGAAGACTTAATTGCTCCTGAAAACATGCTTTGTAAATGCATTAAATGAAATAGCAGCATGCGGTTTTATCTTTATCCATCCTGATGTTCTTACATGTACTCCTGCTGGAGAAAAGAACACTGCAGCCTAGGTTTGTTAATAAAACTGTTGCAGCAATTTAGAAAAATCAGACAATATGATAGAAATTGGCTTGGGAGAAATCGAAATCACCTCTTCTTTGTTTAAATCTCACCAGGTGCTGTGCACCTTTTGAACCCAGGAGGAATCCAGAGAATATTTGAGATAGAGCTCTTCTGTAGTTTCAAATCAATCTTATTCAGACAAATTTAATATGCTAAACCTTACCCTTCTTGTCCATTTGCTCAGTGTTGGAAATACAGGAAATATTGATGAGATTCTTCAGCAATGCTGCCAGTGTCAAGACACGGTGTCACTGTACAGGCTTGTTCTGAGATCAATTCAGGAATCATTGCAGAGTGATAAAGAGAAAGGTCTTTTGAGAGAGGTAAGCAGAGAATGCCTGTTTCCACTGTTTCCACAGGTAATGAATTATCTTCCCTGTGAAGAGTTTTTCTTAACTTGAAAGTAAATACAAATTTATATTAGTTCATATGTATGATTCATAGATTATTGTGTATTATTAGTATAGAAAGGACAATTTAATTAATCACATGTGTTGCATAACTATAGAATGTATGACTGCTTTGTGTTAAATATGAGCTGAGCTGTTGTCTCACAGAATAAAGCAGGGCTTTTTCACTATGATGTGATACAGAATTAACATTTCCTTGCTGATCTCTACCATGATCTAGTGATTAACTACATTGAGCATAGTTGAGCATCAAGATGTGGTGTTTTGTGAATACAGGCATTGCTTATTAAATTTCTGAGCCTTCTTCCTACCTTTTCAGAATTTCCCTCTTGTGCAAAGCATTTTTTTAAATTAGGATACAATACTCCTACTTGCTACTTCTTTGGTTCTGGCAGCATAAAGACCCTCGGCATATATTACTTAGATGAAAGTTCCTCATGACAATGGAGTTACTCTCTCCCAGTGTTCCAGAGGAAAATCTGAGGAGCCAGTTGTTTGTTCCAGAGTGTCCCATTTGGTGCTTTATATATTAGAATATTAAACCATTAATACTGAGGTCTCTCCTTTGAGAATTGGGAAAGGGCTTGTATTGGCAGAGTTTTTTTTTCTTTGGCTAAAAGAGTTATCACAGTGATAAACAGTATTTTTCCTGATATTTCAGTGTAACTAAGCTCTCCAGGAAATATCACTAACTGTGTGAAATCTTGTTTTCTGCTTCATGCAGATACTGTGTGTCATTGGTGTCAGCCACAATGGGGTGAGTGAGTCAGAGCTGATGGAGCTTTATCCTGAGCTGACTTCTGCAGTGCTGGCCTCACTCCTTCACAGCCTGCACAAAATGTGTCTGCTGACATATGGATGTGGTTTGCTGAAATTCCAGCACCTCCAGGTAGAGTTTGTAATTCTAAACATGTGCAAATGAAGCTCCAGCCCCTAACTCCCTGTCTTTTAGATAATTTCTGTTGTTTGCTAGGTAGGCCTTGAAATGTTGATGGTTGCTCATCCATTCTCTTGAACATCTGGTCTGATTTAGAAACACCTTGAAAACTACAACAGCTGTGATAAACCAGTATTGCTGAAAATCTGGCCTTTCAAACCTTCATAAATTTCTAATCTATTAGTTGTTAGCTCCATATATCCTAGAAAACACTGGCTTCCCAAAAAACCCAAGAAGAATTGAACAAGAAAGGAATACTCCCTTAGAGCTGTGGTCTAGTATAAGACAATTTGTTTGTAGTGCCTTTGTCATTGAACGGTTTTCAGTTCTACAGCATGAAATGTGTTTCATCACCCTGTGTATCATCAGCACTTAAACAAATTAAATGCATTCTCATTCTTTTAATTATACTGTCTTTCAGGCTTGGGAGATGGTAAAACTTGAGTATATGGAAGCAGGTGAAAATATTATTTCTGCCTATCGACAAAAACTAGTGGAATATTTCACCATGCAGTTAAGGTAGGTCAGAGTTCTTCAAGAAGTGCTAAATTGCAGATTTCATGCCTCATAGGTATTTTTATTTTCTTCATGTACCTTCTTTGAGTTTAGTCCATTATTATGGCAAAATAACTATGCAAAATTGTCAGTTTAGAGGTTTGTTTATTTATTCATATGTTGCTTTTTAATCTTGTAAAAGAATGAGGTCTGTGAAGGGGAATGGGCATATGATAAAGTGATTGTGGGGAAACAAAGGGCATGAATTTATACCATATCAATTATTTTGTGGTCTCCAAACCCTCAGGGATTTGTAACTCCCAGGAAATTCTAGGAATGCTAGGTTTGAGTTTGCTTGGGACCTGAAGCAGAAAACCACATGTTCAGCAAGCAATTAGTATGTAGATAAGAGGAGGTCCAGTAGGACAGCTGAATGTCTACAAGTTCATATCCAGCTTGAAAACTGATTTGCATTTACATCCTGAGTTACTGTGTCCCAGCTGTGGGCTGCTGTTGATTGCTCCTCCAAGCATCCACTGTTGGGTAGCAGGAAGCCAAGAGGGCTGCAGTGTGCCAGACAAAGGAGGCACAAAGGGACAGTGGGCTGCTGCAGGGCTGCAGTCCTGCTGGCAGGCACAGATGAGCCCACATGGAATGGAGAAACAGCTTCCTGTGGAGTGCCTGGGGGTTCCACTGCCTTCTGAGGTGAAATTAAAATGAACATATAAGAAAATGGAGTACATAGGTCTTACAGTATACAAGCATACAATTGCCAAACTTGAATGTCTGTTCAGACATTCAGGTTTGGCAACTGTATGCTTGCCTGGTTTTCACATCAAATTGACAAGATGTTAGACCTGTCAGAGTTTTAATTTTCATTTGTTTTTCTTCCAACAGTCAAGACCGAGTGACTTGGAGAAGTGCAGATGAACTTCCCTGGCTCTTCCAGCAGCAGGGCAATAAGCAAAAGCTACACAAGTGTCTTTTGAACCTCTTTGTGTCCCAAAACCTTTACAAAAGGTACAAAGGTAGCAACTGCTTCAGCCATTGTAAACATTTCATAGTAATTTTTTGTCAATATAAATCAGAAGGTGACAGATTCAAATACTTAAACAGTAGAGGCTGAAGTGCCAAACGCTGTTTCCATATAAATAATGTATTTTTTCTATTCTGTTACACCCTGGGGGGTAAAGGAATAAATATTGCTGTTGAATAGCATGTGTCTCCATGGATTGTCTCTGTAGATGTTGTAGCATAACAACAACACTTGTGCACGTAGGCCTTTTTTCCTAAGCTAGCATTGGTCTGAATAGAGGGGTACCAGAGATAAGATTCTTTTCCTTGTTAAAACAGGGGACATTTTGCAGAATTGCTGAGTTACTGGCAGCTGGTTGGGAAAGATAAGAGCTCTATGGCAGCTGAGTATTTTGACTCTCTGAAAGAATATGAAAAAAGCAGTGAGGGAGAGGAAAGTATGATCTGCCTGGCTGATCTTTATGAGACCCTGGGACGGTTTCTTAAGGACCTAGGTCTTCTCAGTCAGGTAAGTACATTTAGAGATTGTTGTAACAGCAAAAAGGCAAATGAAGCAGAGCTCAGTGTGTGCTTTCTGTGGCAGTAGTTAAGGTATTGCAGCACAGAGGATGCTGCCTGCTGCCCTCACGCTCTGGACTTGGCTGTTTCAGGCTGTAGCTCCTCTGCAGCGCTCTCTGGAGATTCGAGAGACTGCGCTGGATCCAGACCACCCGAGGGTGGCACAGTCGCTCCACCAGCTGGCAGGAGTGTATGTTCAGTGGAAGAAGTTTGGAAATGCTGAGCAGCTCTATAAACAGGCACTGGAAATCTCTGAAAACGCCTATGGAGCTGAGCACCCTCGAGTGGCCCGTGAGCTGGATGCACTTGCAACCTTGTACCAAAAGCAGAACAAGTAAGCTTAATTACACTGCTGTTGTTTGATGTGAAAGTAGTACAAAAAAAATAGCAGCAAAGGTTTTCTTCCTGAAGCCAGAATTTTTCTTTTTTTTTGAGTTTCATATGTTCAAGTGCATCCATGAGCATCTCCTCTCTATTCTTGTAGCAGGTCACCTAGGAGGGGCCAACTTTTGTGCTTAGTTTAACAAAAAATTTGTAGAGATAAAGAAGGAACATTGTGTGGCCCTTAACATTTTGTAAATTTTATATTTGAAAAAAGTGGGATGATTTTCAAGATTCTTACATTTTCAAATCTGTACACTTGGAATTTTTCCAGCATACTTATTGATGCTACATTTGATATTCTTCTAACACTACAAATAACTGCTTTTAGATATGAACAAGCTGAACAACTGAGGAAAAAGTCCTTCAAAATACGCCAAAAAGCAGCAAGGCAGAAAGGCAGTCTGGTAAGGAAGTGCTTGATATTTAAAAAGAGGTGCAGGGCATGTTGTAGCTGTGCCAAACAGATGATAAATTGTGTCTGCAGTGCTGACAATGCTCCAGGGCTTTTGATAATTGTGGGCATAGTTAATGAAGTACCTTAGCAGCAGCTTTGGTAACTGCCCTTTCACCTCTGCTGGAAGTGGAGCTGTATCAATACAACTGGAATGGAGTTGAGAGAAGTGGAAAAGAACGAAGTGGATGTATGCATTTCAGAGGTGCAGAATTACAGCTGATACAATTGTGTGTCAAAGTGACAGTGGAAAAAGGTGTTCTCCAGAATAGCTGAGGCATTTATCCTACTAGTGAAGACAATGCTTACTGCAACGGAAAATCCCAGTAAAAAGTTTTCCCCTAGTTTCTTCTTCTGTGTTGTTTTTCAGCTACAGGATTTCTGTTGTCATATTTGAGCTAAGGGTTTAGCATGTAATGCCTGTACTGTAAGAGTCCAGCTAATAACTCCAGAGCTGAAGTTGTAGCTCTAATAAATTAGTAAAAACCCATAAACATGTTGCTATTTCCACAGTGACTAAATAAGAATGAATTTGGTACATGCAGATTTGGTCTATTTCTGTAATGAGTTCTTCTGCAAAAATATTTTTATCAAGACTGAGAAGATCAAAAATAGGCAGAATGTGTAAAAACAGCTGCACTTTTTACTTTGAATTATTTTGCTTGTAAGAATTAATTTGCCCATTTTAAAAAGACTGATGTGAGGCTTTGAGTAATATTTTGTATGTGTTTCTACGTGGTGTTTAGGATTAGAGATGATATTGATTTTAAGTTTTGAGCTTAAAACCTAAGAATTTTACCTGAATTGATTATTTGAACTGTGGAGTAAGCAAATTAGCATGTCTGATACAGGGAGAGCAGTGTGACAGCACAGTAACTTGAACTGCCTGTAAATTTTCACCAAAATTTCACATTTTTGGTGCAATTTGCTGATAGACTGTAAATAAGCATTTGCCACGTAGCTCAAAAACAGAACTTAAGTAGGATCATTGTGCTTCATTGGCACCAAACTGAGTCTTTTGGTTTTCTGTCTTTAGTGTTAAACTTTAAAAGTACTGGTGACTGGCTTACATTTCCTTCTCTTTGCTGTAGTGTGGCTTTGCTCTCCTGCGTCAAAGAGCCCTGCAACTGGAAGAGCTCACGTTAGGCAAGGATACACCAGATAATGCTCGAACCCTCAACGAGCTTGGAGTCCTCTACTACCTGCAGAATAATCTTGAGTGAGTTGTACTGATTGTGACACACCCACTGAGTGTTCTCAGCTATCTGAATGGAGGCAGAGCAAGGAGATCTAGCACTGACTGCAGATACATGATCAAATATTTGTTGTAGTACTGTCCCTTATTCATTCTACTGGGTTTTGTTCACTGTGAAATTCATTCCTATTTTCTATTTGGAGCTGTTGGCATGTGGGTATTTACCTAAAGTCAGTGCATTCAGAATTGATGTTCCACAGTTAATTATACCAGTTCTCTCTCAAATTTGTGCCTCCCCTAGTCAGCTTCACTATTTTGTGACTCTGTCCTTTGCAGTGCTCATCTTTGAACAGCAGGATTGTTGTTTTCCTGTGACAGTATTACAAGAAGTCTTGACCTAAATATTCTTGTTGTGCTTGTAATCCTTCAGCTTTTACCCTGATGTCCTGTGGAAAGCCAAAAAGGCCAGAAAAGCACAAAGGTTTTCTAAAGCAGAGATGAGTAGGGATGTTGAAGAAAGGGAATAAAAGGTCCAAGATAGTTCTGATTGTATGTTTAGCCACTCTTCACATCAGCTCCTTTAGCTGACAGAGGAATCTAAACTGTCTGTTGTGAGGGAATTGTAAAGTCACCTAAATCCCAGTTTACTGAAGTGAATCTTTTCAGAGAAGAACAAAAGTGTCCAGCAAAAAAGCACAGAGTGACTTCTGCAAGTATTTTTACTTCCAGTTCTTCCTCTACCTGATATTTAAGGCACCTGTAGCTTTTGGATATTTACAGAAGTATATAATTATTTAGGATCTGCATACAGAATCACAATCTCTGCAGTGAAGGAATTGATTTTTAACAGTTGTTGGACATGAGGGGTTTTCATCAGTTTACCCTCATGAAGTGACTGATTATAGAGGAGCATATTTTATCTAATCTCATACAAGATTGTTTAATATTCCATGTCATTCATACGTAGTTCCTGTTAAATGCAACCTACTTCAAGAGTAGCTGTATCTCTACTATTTCATAGGTGAGAAAAGGTGTAAACTTTGTTCTAGTGGGTTTAAGGAACTTCTAAAAAATGGATATCCTTGCTCTGAAACAGCAAGTCCAAGACTTCATGTAGTTAAAATTATATCAGTGGCAGAAGGGTTTGTCACTTAATGAATAATTATTTGTCACACATCATCCTCCAGCCCTTGCATAGAATGAACACCTTTTCACAGTTGTCTAAGAGCTCCAGAATGGAACCTACATTTCTGTGTATAAATGGCCTTTTTTTTTCTCTTAACATAGAATTGATTTTTCTGATTTACGAAGGTGAGCTCTTCAAAATAGCATGACAGGGTTTGTGTGGATGTCATGATGAGGAGTTGCCTAGTTATAATGGATGCTATCAGTCTTACGGGGCTATCACCTGCAGTTTTGATAGAGGAGCTGCTTTAAAGCTGTAGTGGGATAGTAGTGAGATAAAATGTGCCCTTTGCTTCAGTGATGACATTACACAGAGTCTTTTCTACGTTGTCAGTTCTGAACAGATTCTGCTATGAGTTTCCAAGGCTGACTTTGTTGGTTCAAACAGGCACTTTAGCTTGTACAGATGTTACCAGCCTTAAAATATTGATGAGCAAATATCTTGTGTAGGACAGCAGAGCTTTTCCTGAAGCGCTCCTTGGAAATGCGAGAGCGAGTCCTGGGATCCGACCACCCGGACTGCGCGCAGTCCCTGAACAACCTGGCAGCCCTGTACAATGAGAAGAAGCACTATGACAAGGCTGAGGAGCTCTATGAGAAAGCTTTGGACATCAGGAGGAGAGCCTTGGCTCCAGATCATCCCTCCTTGGCTTATACTGTGAAACACCTGGCAGTGCTGTACAAAAAGATGGTGAGCAGAAGCCTGTTACCTCTTCTGATCACCTAAATTAACTGTAATGTCTTTGTCTTAATAGAAAAAAACATACTGGGGGTAGCAATAGTTCTTTTTACACAATGACCTTGAACTTTACAGTCAGTTCAAGGGTAACTTGAAGGCTTTTGAGGGAGATAGTATTTCACAAATAAACTTCCTGACCGAGCCACCTTCAGCTTTTATTGACTCAGTGAAAGATGAGCATTACTCCTATGCAAAATGCACTGTGAGGAGTAAAATTAACAGGAGTATAAACTTGTACATTTCATAATTTCAAAATGTGTTATGAATATTGTGGTTGTTCTAACCATTTGCTGTTATTTGTGTAATAGCATTATACTCTTTCCAACTGTTGAACCAAGATCAATTTCAGTAAATTATAAGAATTCTATCTGTTTATATTTTCACATTTTACTGTTCTTCAAAGAGAAAAAAACCATGAAGGTAATCTCTTGGATCAAATTTGCTTGTGTTTTTGCAAAATAATTGTTACCTGCTATTGTGTCCATTAAATTGTTTTGGGTCATGTTATTTTCTGCTCACTTCAGCTTCTAATTTTCATGCTGCAAAACCACTCAATATTTGCATCAAAAAACTCTTTGATAGTTTGAAGGAGCACAAATGAAAGGTCAGTGGAGACAATTATTTCAATAAAAGTACAACTGAAAAATTTTTTTACAGCCCTCTCAATGAGACACTTGTGGGGAAAAAATAAATTAAGAAAGGAAGAAATAAACCTAGCTGAGAAACACATTAACTGTGAGTTGAATATCCTGAGTATTTTGGAAAATTAGGCTCTAATAAATATTCACGATAAATAATCTGTGCAGAATATACATACTATTTAGCAAAGTTATCCCCTTATTCTAGAAATAATTAGATCTTCTCCAAGGCTTTTGTTTAAAATGGGTTTTGCTGTTACCATCTTGATACCAGGGAACTGAATCATTTTTTTCCCCTGCTATTTCTAGGGAAAGCTTGACAAGGCTGTTCCTCTGTATGAGCTAGCAGTTGAAATTCGACAGAAGTCATTTGGCCCAAAGCACCCGAGTGTAGCAACTGCTCTGGTAAATCTGGCTGTCCTTTACTGTCAGATGGTAAGTTTTTAGTGCCTACCATTTATTTTTCCTGTCTTAGGCTTTTTTATGACTTTTGGCTAAATGAAATGAAACTTGATCGTATTGAAAAGGGAAATTCCTTATAGTAGTTGCAAATTCTTGGGTTCCATTTTAAATGTTGCAAGTGTATTTGGCAAGGAAAATGTATGCAGGGGAAAGATAATTGCTGTGAATGGTAGGCATGATATTGTATCTAGGATGCTTTGATACTCTGTTGGCAAAAAAAAAGCCAGTGTTACACACATCTCTATCAAAGAAATACACATCTGTAACAAAGAAACTTTCTTTTACCCAAAGAAAAGGCAGATTGAAGCTTTGCCTCTCTATGAACGCGCACTCAAGATTTATGAAGACAGCTTTGGCCAAATGCATCCTCGCGTGGGGGAAACACTGAAAAACTTGGCTGTGCTAAGGTAACATATGCTTGAACCCTACAAATGCAGATTACTGCCTAAAACAAAACATCTGGGCTTGTGTATTTTCTAGGAAAGTAGAGAGTTTTAAGTACACTATGTTGATAATATGGTGTATATTTCAATTTAAGTTAATTGTTTTATTTGCTTGTTATAACTTTGTTTTGCTCTTTTCCGAAGCTATGAAAGGGGAGACTTTGAGAAGGCAGCTGAACTTTACAAGAGAGCTATGGAAATAAAAGAAGCAGAGACTTTGTTGATAGGTGGAAAAGCAACTTCTCGACACTCATCAAGTGGAGACACATTCAGCTTAAAAAGTGCATTATCACCAAATGCTTTGCTGGAACATGGACAAAGGTGATACAAACCTGCTCCAAGAAAAGGCAGTCTCTATTGATATTTTCAAGAAGACAGAAAATTACTAACACAAATCCATTTTTTCCAAGGATTATGTACTGTTTTGGGATTGATGCCTGTCTTCATGAATTCTGCCTTAACTTTGCAGACTGTATGGTACAAAGTGATCTTCTTTCATTGTGCATGGGTACACACATTAGTTACTGGCTCAAGGTGTAGCTAATACCAAAAACATGGACTTCATGCCTCTCAGCCTAAGTGCCAGGACTATAACAAATTAAACTGAACCACTTGTATAAACGCTTATTTCTGTGTTGTAATAGCATGGCTTAGAGGATTTATGTATTTTTCTATCATCAATCCTCCCTGCCTTTTTAGATGCCTTTAAAGTTGTTTCTGAATAAATGGTAATTTTGAAGAAACTTTGAAAATATTGTTTAACCTGAAGTTTTACTTGCAGGGTTATTTCAGCCTTAAGCAAATTTTCATTCAAGGGACTTGTGTAAAATTAACTGGTTTCCTTGGGAAGCTAGGGTATCTAAACATATCATCATCATCTACAGTTAAAGCTGTTGTAAGATTCCCTTCTATTCAATAAAAATACTTCCAGTGAGCAATCAGAATGAAGATGATTATGGCCAGATTTCCTGTTCTTAAACCTTTAGCAGTACTTTCACTTTTTAATCTTACTGAATCCCTTAAAATACAAGAATGTTTGCATTAGCTGGGAAAACCTAGTGATGGAAAACAGTTTTCCATCAGATAAAGAAATGTAAATCAAATCTATCTGCCTCTTTTATTTCTTAATACCTGAGTCATTGGAAGAAGCAGTTTAAGTTCTATCTTGTTCAGTCCATAAATACATGTATCAATGCATGCAATCAAATAAAATACATACCAAAAAAAGCTTTTTATAAAAAAAGGAATGTAAGTGGAAAATTAACTGAAACGCTACTATAATATTTCAGTGGCAACTAATGTTAAGATTAATTTGATCCAGTTTCAAAAATGCAAATGGCCTTCACTTCAAAGGAATACTTGCCTTCCACAGTGTTTTTTTTCTCTTTTATAGTAGAATTAAATATTACTCATTTCAGCCCTTGTTCTGATTAGGAGGAATTTAGTATTTTGGTAATGCAGTAAGTTGGCAAAAGAAAAGGTATATAAAACTGACAGCACAAATATACAACACAAATTTGATTTTTAAGGTTTAATTGAAAATAAAAATCAAAAATAGTTCTTGAAGGTGTTGGGATAGAGCACTAAGGGTTGACAATTTGTAGTAGCTCTCTGGATATTTTCCTCTTATTCAGAAAATGGGCTTGTAAGCAAAGCAAGGGTTTTACCACCCTTTCAGCCACCTTGAAAAATTTTGAAAATTGGAAAGTTCTTTGCAGGATTGTCACTAAGAGGAGCAAAAGGAAAAACAGACAAATACGCAAAAAAACCCAAACAAAAATACACCACTACCTCCTCCCCCCCAAAAAACCTTCAACCTACTTCTTAGACCTGGTAATTCTCTCCTCTAAAGAATTATCAGCTTGTCATGTCTGTTCTGATTTTAACATGTACACTGGTACATCTTTCTCTTCTAAATGGTTTCCCCTGTTGTTGCTAGTTTAAATAAGAAGTTGCTTTCTAGATCCTCAGTGTTACTGTTGCTGAACTGTTACTGTTCTTCCATTGTGCAATGTCTCTCCGACTTCCTCATGGGTTGCTGGGCTGGTTTTGGAATAAGAAAATAATTAAAATAAAAATGTAACAGATCCCAGCCTTCGTCCTTTAGCAGAGAGGTGAGGAATCCATGTGCCTACCCTGTGAACCCAAAGAAAGCTTACAAGACAGCTTCCATGGAGCTGTGCCTCATGGACAGCAAGGAAAAGTCATTTTATACATAGGGTGTGCCAGATAATACTTCTGTGTAGAACTCCACATCAAAGCAGAGGGTCACCAGTTTCAATGAAGATTTAATTACACTGTCAGAATATCAACATCTTACATTCATGAAACACTGTTAAAACTGAACACTTTTATAAGAATGCCAAATAAACAAAGCTGGACTTAATAATGGCAACATACTTAAGATTTGTTTGTTCCTGACAAGGAAACAATAAAAATTCTATTAAGTTTTAGAGGACATTATACTTGTACATTAGAGTACCTTATCTTTTGAATATATAAAAAAATCATGTTGCTTTTTTGGATACTGTTTATTTTTAAATAATTTTAACCATTACACATACACATAAAACCGTCTTTTGTTTATTTTCTGATTATTTCAAACTCTTGTATACACAAGTTGAAAGTCTAAAAGTAACACAGGAACCATTCTGTCTACTCTCTAACAGGGCATACAAAAGTGTATTACTCCCTCATAAAAGTGCATGTGAGGTTGCCTCTCGTAAAGCTGCCAATCCTGCGACAGCAGCCATGTCAGCCAAATAGCTGAGAGTCAGGATGAACCGAGCTGTTGTAGAAATGAGTCAGCCATTTACCACAGGATCTCCAGAGCCAGCCATGTGCCTGACTTTTATTGTTCCCAACAGAAAGGTGAAGGTCACACAGAAATGTAAGTAACATGTAAATTGACACTGGATCAAGCTAACGTAGACTTACTGACACCGATTCAAGTATCTACCTTTTTAATGGTCCCATTAATCTATTTCCTATCTTTCTTTGCAGTTAATTTCTAAAACCTGGTACCTCCAAAACAGAACTCAATCCAAAAAAAGCCACTTTGATTTTACAGTAGAATGCCCTTCACTCAAAACCCACCCAAAATCTCCCTCACTGGTTTCAGAGATGATTTTTATGTGTATAATATAATTAGATGTCAGCTGTGGAGGAAACTGATTTTGAAGTTTATAACCCTTGCTCAGAAATGAAACATCTTTTTAACTAACTATAACCAGGTAATCATTCAGCTGCCCTAAGAAACAGAAGCACCACCATGATATTGCTGTCTCTTTACAGTTTAGTGGGATACTACCACTGCCATTAACAGCTGGCTCTGTGATGGCTGCATCACATTATGGAAAAGTTTTCTGAAGAGCCCAGCTTGGAAATATTTGTATTATACTTGTATTATACCAAGGCTGAAATAATTACCAAGTTCAGGATAAGATGCTCACGGTAGTTAAAATAATTGAAACTGATCCTTCCAGTTCTGCAGGGTACTGGTGCTCCAGGATGCAAATGTTTACAGGTCAGTTCAACACGTGGCCATTTAAAAGATTACATAATTGTACTAATGTCATTTACATGATAAATACAACAGGTGAGCTACTCCAATAAGGATATTTGCAAAAGTAAAAATTTATAGCATCTAATTTTAGAAGACTTTCTTTGCAAACTCTGATTTATATTCCTTAATACAGCCAACGTGATGGGGAGTGATCAGAATTGTAGCTAAACTTTCAATAACCAACAAAAATATAATATTTAGACTTCTGAATAAGTAGACAAAATCTCTGGTTCTTTCCAATGTTGCTCATAATTTTGTCATGAAAAGCATCTTCCAGACAAAATAGTGGCATGCTGATATGGAGTTTGCTAATGTAATACTAACAAAAGACTTCACCTTCTTACAGTATACTCAAAACATCACATAGAAAACATAGGCAGCTGTTTAAGGACAAGCAGTAGTAAGACACTGAAAAAGAAAATTCCATCCCAGGGATATTTAAGGCAGATGAAGAGGCTTAGATGTTCTCATTACTCAGAAAAAGTAGCCACAGCATGATCCATGCCAAGACTTCAGACCAGTGAATAACAACCAAGTACAAGTGCCTGGAAAATTAGGAGCAGCAACTTGAGAGAGGCATTATCACCTGCCCTTCACCTGTTCAGTCCATTCCAGCAGATTTCATCTTTCCCTTGGCCTGTTCTGTGTGCTGTTCTCATCACATAATAGGCTATATAATGTGCTGTGCCTGCCTTTGTAGTTTATCCAGGTCCTTTTATTTGCCACTGAATATCTGGACACTAGCAATGCTGAGAAATTAAACAGTAGCACAGCTCTATCTGCTAATAAAGACATGATGAGAAAAAAAGAATATAAACAATGTAAGTCCGTGTCCTTCCTGCTCCTGTAACAGTTCTGATTAATCAGAAAAGTAAAGGTAAGCTTCAATGGAGGTTAAAAAAAAAAAAAAAGTAAGATTTCTGGTCTTCTCAAAATCAAATGTCCATCCAAACGCATGAAAGTTGTACTTAATACTTGTTTTTCTACATGTTTCTCATTTTGGCCATGAGTTCTTCTAGGCTTTCTTCAGACTCTGCTACTGTCTCCCCAGTTATTAAATTCTCCTCCTGTTAGGAACAGGAAGAAAAAGTTGTCAACAAAAAAGTAAACAAAACCCCTCAACAGATCAGCTTTATTGCTGTTTCACCACACCATTTTCCTAGATAAGGCACTCAGTTGTGAGATTAGGCCTAAGTGATTATAAGCTTCAATTGCAAACAATTTTGTTTAGGAGTTAGAATGTTCTTACTGGAATACATTCAGATTCTACGTTCCCCAGGTACACTCATTGCTCTTTGACTACATAAAGCTTTTACAAGGTATGTAAGATAAAAACTAATTAGTCACCAAAATATCAACTGAGATATTGCATTCATTCCTATCATCTCAGCAGTACATTCACACTAGCATCCACACTTACAGAAGCATCTTTCCTAGGAACACAAAACTGGACCATAAAAAGGAATAATCAAATGAAGTGAGGTCAAGTTTCACTGGAATTGTTCAAGATGGAATTCTGTTTTAGGTTTAAAAGGTAACCAAACTGGCTGGTATTATAAATTTAATCTACAATGTGTATTTCAAAAATTCATAAAGAATAAATATGTTACCTTGTCCGGTATAGTATATGCTACACTGATCCCCTCAGGAAGCTCAGGTACCGGGCCAGATGCAGCCTTCAGCTCCTCTTCTGAAATTTCTGATACTAATTCAATGCCTTTGCATTAAAAGGCAACAAGAACTCCATTAAAAGTTAGAAGGAAAAGTTCTTTAATCACCAAGTTATCACAGTAAGAGGAAAGGTGCAGGTTCTTTCCCAAAACAGAGTAAAATTTAAGCAGAAACACCTTTGATTTCAACAACTTCATTCCATTATCAGTACAAAATATTTTCACTTTACAATATATGAAATAATTCTATATAGACAACTTATGAACCAGAATGGTATTCCTTGTCCTTAGCATATAAACTTTACCATAAGGACACTTCTCCCAGTTTTAAGATAAGATTATTTTCTATAGCATGTACATAATAAACAAAATATATATATCTCCATTCTTAAAATGGTTATATAAAACACATTTACCATTCCTTAAGATAATTCCTTTTAATTTAAAACCCTCAGAGGAATGTAAAAATCTATGGGATGCCTCAGCACAGTGGTTATGGAAATAACAACTGCTCTTTAGTATATTTAAAAGGAATATGCAGTTAATACATCTTCTCATATCTCTCTCATCTTCAGACCATCTTCTGAGAAAGTTTTTTATTCAGGAAGCAGTTACATTTTGAGCCTAAAACCTGCACATTGCACTAATAACGTATCATCAAGTTGTGGTAAAATTACTTTCAAAACCTGTGAAAAGCCACCAGTAATTACACAAAAAATAGGAACTAGAAGAATTTCATGTACCCTTAACTGTGCTCACCCAAATTCAATCTCAGTATTGGGAACATCATTTAGTCTCCAGTTGATGACTTACCCCAGTCGTTGTCCTCATGTACTATTTCTACTTCCTTTTCAATTACTTCTTCTTTTGGTCTTGAAGCTTCTTTTTTCTGGAGGGAAAACACACACACAAAAAAAAAAAAACCCAAAAAAAACCAAACAAAACAAAAAAAAAACCCTCAATAATCAAAATTTAACAGTCCAATTTCCAGGAACAGCAAAGAAGTTCAAGCCTAATGTTCAGATTTCTTCCAATATGTACGATAAAAAAGTTCTAAATGGTGACTGCTTAGGAACAAAAAGGTAGAATACCTGCAAGTTAAAAAAAACAAAACTAAACCCATTAACACTCAGAAACATAGAACTGCCAGAAAAGTTTGCATTCAGTTAAGTAATATTGTCTTCTACATAACTGCTTAATCTTTCTTCCTACCCCTTTACTTTAAGATAACTGCAAATCCTGTATATTTAGAAATGTGCAACCATCTGAAGATAACTGCTGCAAACTAGAGTAGCAACAAACATTTTCTTTTACTACAGATTTGCAGCTTGCTTTGTTCTCTAAGAAAAGGGAAATTAAAAAATCAACCCATAAACCCAAACCATTTTTACCTTATAATTTTCTTGCTGTTTTCTGCAATTGTGGTCGCTACACTGAGGGTTTGGCTTCATGGACATAGTTGGGAAGAAATCCTGCATTGCATTGTAACCAAGATAATAACTCACAGTACCAAAATTTAACAGGTATCTAGAAACACAGAGAAAGAAGGAGCCTGTAATACAGGTGCAAACCTAAAACTTCAGTTGCTCAGGGAATAATTTTTCCTCAAAGAACTTTTAGAATACACTTTCAGACTCATGGGGCTTTAGAGTTACTGTAATTGCCTTAAATCCAGTTATGCTGGCAACAGAATAACTGGACCAATATAAAATCACATCTTCTCATGGTGTGTGAGAATAACTCAGCTACAGGCAAAAGAAGTATTATTCTTTGTCCATGTACAGAATTTCAAAGACTAATCAGCACTATAGCATTTTTATGTATAACTTAATGATGTCAAATCAGAGCATGTTTAAATGCAGAACTAAAAAATGTGCTTGTGTGTATGCAGTAACAGAAACCTTTTGAAAAACACTGAAACTGTTTCTTAGCTCTTAAAAGTTCTAGGTAAAATTCAAGCAATGTGTATTTCAGCCCCGTTCAATGTTGTCAATACCATTAGGAAACAAGCCATGAACATGTAAAAAGAATGAGACCTGTCACTATGCACTGTTCCTTCAGGTTTTTTTTGTTGTTGTTTTTTTTCCCTCATATTTTTCTGTACACATGAAATAGCAACAACTCAGTCACTTACTTGAGAACATTTTGTACAAGCATTCCTGCCACAACACCCATGGTTGTAGGAAGACTGGCTGCACAAACCCCTTCTCGTTTCAATGTCTTCTCATCAATATTTGCAGCTACTACCAGTGGAGGAGCACACTGAGGGGCAATAGAGAAATTAAGCTGTAAAAAAGCATTCAAGAAATCCCAGAGATCACCCAGAATTTTAAGGTATGCATCAGCTGTGCCAGGATCACACTCACTAGGCCAGCTGATCTTCACATTCCCAGTCCCACTCTAAAAGGCAAGCGAGCAATTCAGCAGAGCACCACGTACCGCAAAACAAGCGGATTCACCAGGGATGATCAGCTGGATGTGTCCTGACACTGCATTTTCACTCACTCCAGACTCCATCCAGATTTGTCCAAGTTCATTGCAGGCCTTATAAACACAGAAACATGCACATCAGCACTGCAGAAGTTCAATGAAAAGAAAAGGAACCCAAACAATGTGATAAATTGGGAGGGGAAAAACACATTCATCTCCCAGCTTTGAGGCAAAAAGGCTATGGTCAGAAAAAAGGACATGAAGAGACAGGAGAGAAATTATTTATCAAAGGACAATTCAAACAGCAAATTAAAGTCCTGAGGACCTGAGATGTTTTAACAAATACAGACATTAGTGACCCAGTTACAGCACACTGCAGAATATAATCCCACAAACTATTTTTAGAGGCTTGGGTACAGTGTATCTGTGTGCCTTCCCTGCTTACAATTTGTGGATCAAGTCAGCTGAAGGGTAACAGAAAACACACGTTTGGCATATACCCTATATTGGCTGCTACTATAAAGAAAAACAGTTTGATTAAATGAACAGCATCTTTAGTATACAAAAAGTCACGTGAAGTATACAATTAGCCATAGAAAATCTGTAAAGGTTTGTAAGATTTAACATACCAGCCTTTGAAAATACCATTATATAAACAGAGTTATTTGAAAAGACAAGCTTTACAATACTTTGATCTTTTACTAACCATTAGCTGATAGTAACTTTAAAGACTTCAGTGATAATTATACACATAAAATGGGTTTATAAAAACTGGGTAAAAGCTCAGATTCCTCAAGCCAAGGGGGACATTTCTTATGAGATTGTTTTTAAGTTCCTGTCTTTTCTATAGTTGCACAATTCCTAACATTATTTATAGGAGAAAACAGATTTCCACAAGCTTGTGCCTTTGGTGGGCTCACCGTGTTAATTGCCATGCGAGCTTCAAAGTTGTCCACGCAGCTCAGAACCAGATCCACAGGCTTCCCTTCCTCCAGTGCACCATTACTGAAACAGGAATCCGAGCCTTACATGAAATTGCTGGCAGAACAAAACACCAACACGGCAACCACCATGCTGCTTTAGAGTACAGAAGCCCAAGAAAAGTGTATTTCTAACAAAACTTGTGAAAATGTAGTACAGGATACAACCAGCATCTTAGATCTGCAGTAGATATAACACCATGCTGAAACTGGGATTTAAATATATGGGCATTGTAGACTGTTTTATACAGTATGCACTCACAGTGCAAAGTATTGGAGAATTGTATCTTTGTACAACAGAACTGCAAATGCTGTAAGTTATTTCAGATCTCTATGAGATCCACTAATAATTACTTTCTTCTTCATTCTATAAATCATACCTGAAACTACAACAGAGCACTCAAGACATGATCTGACCTGTTTTCCATAATGGAAAACCTAGAGTTTTGGTTGGAAATGTAAAGATGCACTCATATAAAAAATAACTATGTAACAGCAGAAATAAATGCCAGCTATAGAGAACACATCTAGGAAGGAATGTTTTCATATACATATATTTCCCAGAGGTTTCCAATTGGAAGTTATTAAATTGAGAAAGAGCCCCAGCAAGAAAAAATGTGATGCTGTGTAGAACCACCCATCAGCAGAAGTTAGCAATATGCTAAAGTTGGGGGATTTTACCTTATTCTATCCATGAAGTGCTCAAAGTTATCCAGTGTTGTGATGTTGTAGTTATGTACTTCAAACTGAACATCAGGATTAATATCCCTTATGGAGGAAATAATAGGAGTCAGTAGTAAAGAATAAAATGGTAATTTGCATTCTACTCCCTAACTTCATGAGTGTTGCTACAGTCTTAAGTTTCCAGTCTGAACTCTAGAATTCACCCATATTTGTCAAAAATTCAGATTAGATGAGAAGAAAACCCAAAACATATGGAAGTGGCATTGTTTATACCAAACTCCTGAGCAAAACCGGCTATACTTAAAAAGTAGGCTCACTTTAAGGTTTTGGCCAGTACAAAAATGTCTTTGAAGTATCAGTCATCCCAAAAAATATTTTATACTCAAATTCCCAAATTAGATCATGCTACTTTGCCAATTATTTAGAGTGAAACATTGGCTTTCTGGAGCAGCATCCTGGCTAAACATATTTTGATACCCACTTCTCCTCAAAGTTATACCTCAAAGTATGTTCTGCTGCTTGCACTTTACTTAATCCAGCTTGATGAGGTTGGAAGAAGAGTCTGTTCATGTTTGCCAGTTCCACTTTGTCATAATCAAACAGAAGCAGCTGCAATAAAGATTGTTTTAACATGTGTGAATCTCCAGAGACTCTGCAAACAGAGCATTGTGGCAAGGCATTTTGCACAACAAAACTAATTCTAAAACCAAAGAAAACTCCCCCAACCAAACTCCCTCCCTCAGAGGCCCATTCAGAGGTACTGACATCGTAAGGATGTGGAAAACGGAACCAATCTGTTACGTCATTAAAATTCCTCAATAAAAAGTTAACTATTTGATCTAAACTAACAGATTAACCTACATGAACAGTATCACATCTATTATCACATTCCTACTTGCTGCCACATGACAAATTACCATTTGTGATAAAGATATCTGTTTGTCATCTACTACATTTCAATTGCATGATATAAACTTGGTTCTTACAAGACTTTATCTTTTATGTGAAATACCCCCTCCTTTTTCTTTATTTTGTTTTCTTTTCGCAATAATCCAGCATGAAGATTAGAGAGATGAGTTCATATAAGGATATGGAGATGACAAACATCCAAAGAAGAACCATCCACATATTACAGGATTAAGCCCTAAATAAATCAATTTTACCAGTGTAATAAAAATATAGACTCTTCATGTGTGATGTTTACACAAGTGCTGTTCTTGAGTGCTTTCTTCACAACATTTTTTTATTTGGGTAAAATCAACTGAGTGAAATCAAATCAAATTCTTTAAGAAGAGGATTGGTTCATCTACTATAAAGATACAGAAGAATAAAAGAACTCTCATTACCTTACCAATGCCACACCTTGTCAGCATTTCAGCAGTCACACTGCCAACACCCCCTACACCTACTACTGCAACTGTGAAGGTACGGATTTTCTGTAGAAAGAAATAATACACAGATCAGTATCTCAAAAGTGGTGCTCCCAGAGAAAAAAAAATGCAAGCAAAGTTTCATTACAGATAGAATCCTACCTCATAGTCTTTGACAATTCCCATTCTTTTTAACGCCATCAAGCGACTGCAAACGAAAAAAATGCAACGTTACATAGAAAATTTTCTTAATCTTTCTAAGAACACTTTTACTTTTCAGGTACTTAAAATCACTTTTGCTTTAGAAATAACCTCACCAAGGAATAACTCAATCCTGTTGTTTCCAGTGCAGTTGCGATTGCCAGCTAGGTAAAGCCTGAGTGACAGAGCAGATGCTCTCCTATTTGCACCAGAGTCCTAACCCTGCAGAAACTCATGCACCTATTCCTCTAGTATGCATAATATTGATAAAATCAGGAGGACACAGCTATTTTTGTAAATAAATCCCTGATTTACAGAATGAAAGGTGACACTTCTTTTTGGTAATGAACCATATGGCAGCAAACTAGTGAAAACTTGCACTGTTTCCTGATCAATTTGATTAGATTAACGTAACATTAAAAATAAAATAGAGACTATCGGGTTTTGAATATAACTGAAAGGATTTTGAAGTAACATTTTATCCCTCTATTGCATTTTTCATGGAAGTACAAGTATCAACTTGTATTAAGGAAAAAATAAAACCAAACCCAAATCAGCAAAACAAAAACAAAAAAATCATCAGATTTATAGAAGAGAAGGGGTCTCTAAAAGCTCAAGAATTCTATAAACCGACCTCTCAAATAGACAGTTTGGAGGAATGAGAATAAGACCTCATGTAACACCAACACCTGTCCCATTTACTATCAACCTAGCTGAATAACTCACACGGTTTCCTTTCTCTCTCTCCCCGCCTGTATTGTAAAGCAAGATAATACAAAGTAACCCTGACATCCACCCCTGCCAGGCCAGCCAGGTGGGAAATCCGAGAGCATCTCTCCCCTGCTCCCCACGGAGCACCTGCCTCCTGCACTGCTCGACAGCCTCCCGAGCACAGCCAGCCCCATCCCTGAGATTCCCACCCGTCCGAGCCTTCTCCAGCTCCATGTGCCTCTCCCGCTATATCCAGACCCACCGTTCCAACCCACGGCTCCCCCTCTTCCCCACGCTCCGCACCCCGGCACAGCCCGGCGCGGCTCAGCGCACCTGTAGGGGTTGGAGTCGGTCACCTCGGGGCTCATGGTGTCGATGCGGGCCCGCGTCGCTCCCCGCCCGCGCTTCTCCCGGGCCAGCTCCTCCTCCAGCTCCCGCACGCGCTGCTCCAGCCGCTCCA
>WEIU01019074.1:37978-107617 GCA_013389925.1 Aegithalos caudatus | reverse complement strand
GAATGTAGAGGTTCACTTAGAACTAATGACTGGTGCTTGGAATGACTGCTTATATTATCTGTAAAGGAATTATTTTGACAAGGAGAGAAAATGTACTTTTTGTGTTGTGTTTTGTTTTTTTTTTTTTTTCTTTTCTCACAGTTAACAAAAGTTCAGCTGGGTTGTCTGTCTGAATCTTAAGTGTCAGTACATCAGGCTTTTTTTGTTGTTTTACTTTTCTGTTTGTGCCTCTTGTGTGTACTGTTGGTAACAGGTACTTTTATCTCCAGAAAATACTGACCTCCTAGTGCCATCATCACATACATTAAACCATCCCAAATAGCAGTTAAGGTACTGATTGGGGTCATCTGATAATTAAAGGCTTGCAAAATGAATAGATTGCAGTTGAACTTTCAATTATATATTTAATTTTATAATGCAAACTATGTAATGTAAACCTGTGTTGAATATTTTTTACTTGGTTCCTTGGGTCATAGATCTGGAAGAGCTGTGTTATTATTTGTGTGTAGCATGTGTTCTTAATTTAAGCAGCATCTTTTATGTTGTTTCTCTAAGGAAATAGTAAAATATTACACTGAAGTTAGAAATACTGAGGACAGATGGAAGAAACCACCACTGCTGGAGAGACTGAAGGTATGGGATAACAAATATTTTTAGCACTCTAGCAGTAAAAGAGTACAGACACAGAGCCTAAGAGTGATTGGTGTTATCCTGCTGGAGAAGTTACTCTACATGGAAAGAAACAATGTGAGGAACAGTGAAAAGAAAGGAAGAGGGAAGTATGGAAAAAGTGAGAATGCAAATAAGAGAGAAGAAAAACAAAATGAGGTCTGAGAAGGGTATATCTAAACNTTTTTTTTTTTTTTAAATTGGGTCTGGGCCAGGTTTGAAGTTCTGTGCCTCACTAAAACATGCTTTTGAAAATACTAAGATTACTGAATGTAGAGGTTCACTTAGAACTAATGACTGGTGCTTGGAATGACTGCTTACATTATCTGTTAAGGAATTATTTTGACAAGGAGAGAAAATGTACTTNCAGATATATTGGACAGTAGGGTAGGCAAGAGCAAAGAAAATGGGTTGCAAGCAAGAATTTGAATTTTTCTAAAGACTTATTGCTGGTATCTTTTCTGTTGATTCTTGTGATAGGAATTGGCCAAAGCAGAAGGCCTTTGGAACCTTTTCCTCCCAGATGTCAGTGGTCTCAGCCAGCTTGACTATGCCCTAATAGCTGAGGAGACAGGGAGATGCCTTATTGCTCCTGAGGTTTTCAACTGTCATGCACCAGGTTAGCAGCCCTTCCCCAAAACTCCAGCACTGGGAGCATTAAAAAAGTGGGGGGTCTTACACCTTACAGGCTGTGTGTCTCCAGCAGTAAGCATGACTGCTGATTTCTTACAGACACAGGAAACATGGAGGTCCTCCACATGTATGGCACTGAAGAGCAAAAGAAAGAGTGGCTGGAGCCTCTCCTAGAAGGAAAGATTAGTTCTTGCTTCTGCATGACAGGTAAATTTTTCTCCAGAAGAAAGTTTGAGCCAATTAGTTGAAAATTCACATAGTGTATGCACGGAAAAGTAGCAAACTGCAAGCTTTGTGTTACAGTGGATATTTCTGTACTAATTCAGTATCAGTGAATGTGTTTGAATATAAAATCATTTATGAGGTGTCAATGCAAACTGGAGCAGCCTTGCTGCCTTTCCGGATGGTTGCCCATTTTCATGGTTACAATAATTAATATTTCCTTTCTATATATATTTTAGTTTAATTTTTATACTCATGAAATGCAATTTTTAGTACCAAACAGGTTCACAATAAAGCTTGCCCTTCCTTGTAGTGTGCTGTGGAGTTCTCTAGACACACACAATTGGGTCCAAGTATGATTATTGTGATTAAAGTTGTGTGGTTTTGCAGTGTCATACTTTTTTTTTTAAGATATAACCCAGAAATAACTTTCTTTATGTCCATAGCTCCACAGTGTATTTAGTTCTGCTCCTGAAAGCTTGTTGCATTCAGCATCTCTGGAAAGTCTGGCTCTTAGGGAGGTAGCTTTTAGAACACAGGATGTCAAAATCTTGATCCTCCTGCGTCAGAAGAAATCGAGAGAATTCAGCCTTGCAGACACTTACTTTGCAAATTTCGTTTCATTGTGTTTCCCAAGGGGAAATGGATACTTTTGTTTTAAAGTAGATGGCCTGTAAAAAGAGGTAATGGTAAAAGAAGAGAGGAAGAATTTTTCCTTTTCCAAAAAATAATTGATGATATTTTGCTGACAACTTCATGTAGTCTATTTCATATACAACCACAAAGTTATTTTCAATGCCTATTTTTGCTTGAGAAGAACCTAGGAGGAGAAAACAGGCTGAGGAGAAATATGCCTGTTACCTGTAAGTACAATGGAAGGATAAAGGATTTAAAAACACAAGGAAAGTAAGAAGGCTGATTGCAAAGGGTGGTCCAAGCCCAAGAACAAGTACATTTCAACTGGATATGAATAACAGATTGTTGGAAAACAGAAAGTCTTTTGACCACCAGCAGCGAGGCTCTTCAAAGAGTTTTTCTACTGTTAGCAAAACTGTGTACTTTTAATAGAATATATCTAGAGCCCTATATTTGTGGAAGTTGTGTTACCTTTATATTTAACCTGGTGGGGTTTTTTTTCTTCCTTTAATACAGAGCCTGATGTGGCTTCAAGTGATGCCACCAATATGCAATGCACCATTGAGCGAGACGGGAACAGCTACGTGATCAATGGCAAGAAGTGGTGGAGCAGTGGTAAGTGTGGAAATCTAAATAAGAATGGCTAAGGCTAGAACTTCTTCCAGGAACTATTAAAACACAACTATTTGTGCTCCATTTCTGAGATGAAAATTTGTCTTCTCTTGAGTAAAGGCAATAGAATGGAAAACAACAGAAGGAGCCGAATTGAGTTTTTGTTCTATGAACCAAAGTCCAAGATTCAAATCCAATTTGGGGATTTGGGCCCTTTTTGGAACCTGTGAATTTTGTTCACAGAGTGAATGCTGCTATTTTCTTTAAACATTACATCTTTCTATCAGTTAACTTGCACATTGATGGCTTTATTTTCATGAAGCTGTCCTTGGCAGCTTGTGTGGGAGGTTTGAGAGTGTCATGTAGCTACAGTAAAATGTGGCTCCTTTTAAAGTAGCCTGTGATGCTATTGAACTGACTGTTACAGGAGATTTTTCTTATGTTGTAATTCCTAGTAAATTCAATGCATTGTACTGTAAGTGACAACTGTCCCTAATATTGTAAATCTGTTACTTTTTTGCCAAAACACGTGACAGCAACTTGAAAGTCATTATTCCATGAGGGTTTGGAATCCAAGTAAATAAACCAAGTTGTTAAACTTGAATGTTTCATTTACATACACAGTTGTGGCAGCTGCCTGCTGATACATGCTTGTGCAATACCTGGAGTCACCAGAAGATAGATCTCTCTCTCTGTTCTACTCCTGTAAAACTGGCAACAAAAAGAGGCATGGAATCTTGTCTCCTGACCCAAGAGTGTTGCTTAACTGCTGGCTACTTAACCTTTGCTCTGGGTCAGTGTCTCCCAGCTGTGCATTGCAGTCCCTGAGGAAGTAATGAGAAAGTTTTAGGGAGTCACACACGCAAAACAATATTCATAAAATTAGTTATGTGAATTATAAAAAAGAGAGTAAACATAAGACAGGATGATTTGTTTTGTCTTATTTCTAATAAATACAATTAGGGCAATAAGATTTGCGTAAAAACAGATACATAAAAGGCACTGCAATTCCAAGAAGTTTGAGGAACATGTTCATTTAGCTCTGTATTAGTCAGTCTTTCTTTCTACCTGGCTGGGAAGGTGACTTTTTTGTTTGTTTTGGTTTTGGATGAGGATTTTTAACTTTTGGGACATTAAAACCTTGGATGTGTGGGAATTCCAGAAGCCTGACAGCATGGTCAGAATGTCACTCTGCATTTGTGAACTCATAAATCACACATGACTCAGTTACTTCACGGGAAAAGTGACATTTCTTATTATGCTCTGCATGTGTACAGTAAATCCAGTATAGCTTAAATATGTCAGATTTATGGTGTATGTATAAAAAACTGGTCAAGCACTTCTGACTTATCTTTTCATGCCCTAGTATTTCTCAGAACACTGAGCAGATGTTCTGTAAGCTTTTGTCATCCATACAGGGAGAAGATGCTCATGTCCTTTTTGTACTACTGTTGTTTGTCATGTTAGAGCTTTTTGTTCCAGTTCATAATTCTGTGACTAGGAACAGTATCTAAGAATGAGAGATTCTTGTTGGCTTTCCTAATCTGTAGGTGTGACATTTTGTCAAGGCCCACAGGAAGCTTGTAGACAAGGACAGTATTCTGTAACACCACTTCTTCAGTTTGAAAGCTAAGCTAGTATGCCAGTATGTTTGAAATGCTTCCAGTGACTCATGGAAAAATGCTGTTTTCCTGGAATCCCTGCCAACACTGTGGCAGGGGATGGCTTTGTTACCTCTCTGTGTAAAAACTGTAAATCCATAAGCTCCATATGGAATAGGATCCTCTCTCTTTTGTCAAGCAAGGCCTCTCCCATTTGCTGTTTGGTAAATGCCTATGAGGAGAGGTGTCAGTATCTACAAAAATAAAGATAAGAAAAAACAAAATGCAGTGCACTGCTTCTATTCCTTGATTTTATTGCATTTCCATATATTTTAGCATATACAGTCATTGCAGTACTTGATTAATTTAAAAAATTCTGAATAGAAAGTCCAGGCCTTGTATCTGAAGATCAACTGAACTTTTTATTACAGTTACAAAAGTCTAGAATGTGCCACCCTTAAAGCACTGGTCTTGTTGAGGTTTAGAGTAAGCAGAAAAGAAGAGGTGAAAGGTCATTTTTTTTGTAGTTATAGAAAAGGAATTGTTGGGGTGTTTTTGTGGAGGATGCTGTTGCTGCTATACATTTGTAGAAACACATAGAGAATGGCTTTTCCCCCTCTTTCTCCATCTCAATTCTCAGCCATAAACTTACACTTCATTTCAATCTGCAAGGGTATCTATGGAATGATAGTTGAGTTGAAAAATGGAGCTGAACTGTTAGGCAAAATGTTCTAAAGCTTTACAAAATAGTTGCAGAAACACAAGATTATTAACTTCTGGTACAAATGTTCTGTTGTTTGATTGCTGATAGTTTTTTCCCGTTTTAATTACATGCTTAGATGTCTACACGTTGTTCATTGCACAGTTACTTAATTGCCTAGTACTGGGACACCTCAAAATTTAAATTTTGGGGGCATTTTTAGGTGTTTGGGTTTTGTTGTGGTGAGGTTCTTTTTGTTTGAGTTCTTTGACGTTGTTGTTTAGTAAATATCTCAGGTTGTTTCTAGGGGTTTCAGTATTCAGTCCTTGCTTGGTTCTGATAAACACCTTCCACTTTGAAGTGCTCTGTAGTGTCCTGGCAGGTTCAGAAATTCATTGAAAGTTGATTGCAGAGAAACAGCTGCAGAAACAATACCCCCTGGAATTACTAAACAATGCCCTTGGTTATATAAGATGATGGAAGCAATGGAGGGCCTATATAGTGAAACTGACTGTTTCTTCAGTAGGGTCTTCATAATTCATAGAAATTTCTTCATGTCTTCCACTCTGCTGTTGTCTTCTCCAGTAGCCGTAATTTTTTGCGATTTTCATGACATGCATTTTGAAGGAGGCTCCCAGGAAGGCGTAGAGGAGAGGGTTGAGGCAGGTGTGGAACAAGGCGATGCTCTTGGTGACCTGGAGCGCCACGTCCATGGTTTTACTGGTGTCACAGTCCGTAACCAGCATGTAGATGATGTCTATGGCTCGCCACAGCTTCACGATGTTGTAGGGTAGCTGGGTGACAATGAAAGCAGCCACTACTGCCAGCAGCACTGTGAAAGGCCTGGACTTCCTAATATTTGCAGACCTAAAGATTGCCCAAGCAGTAGCGGAATAGCAGATCAGCATTACTAGGAAAGGAAGCAGAAATTCCAGGATAATTTCCAGGATTTGAATGGTTGACTTTAAGAGTGTTTCCATGTTCATTGGAAATACAGGAAGGCATTCATTCCTCTCATTGTGTTTCTTGACTTGATTAAATATCAGCTCGGGGATACTGAGGATAATGGCAGACAGCCAGACACAGATGCAGGTAACACTGCAGTGTTTGCCAACTCTTCTGTGGCCCTGGCACTCAGAAGTGGCCCTATATCTATCCACACTGATACAGGCCAGGAACAGCATGCTGGAGCTGAAATTCATGGTGTACAGAGAAGAAGCGAGCTTGCACATCGGGTTTCCAAGCTCCCATCCCTGCACTGCATTTGCAGCCCAAAAAGGGAGGGTGAAGAGCAGGAGCAGGTCAGCGATGGCCAGGTGCATGATGTACACGTCTGTCTTGGTCTTGGGTTTCTTGCAGTAAGCATAAATTGCAACCACTAATGCATTTCCTGCCACTCCAACAGTGAAAGCCAGTGCATAGAACACTGGGAGGAATAATTTTCTGAAATTTCTCACATCACTTTTTTCGCAGAGAAGCTCATAGTTATTGTAATCTATAAGAGGGTTGAGATCATCCTCCTCATCCTCAATCCAGTAATCTGTTGTGTTATCCATATCTCAGACCGTGGCAAAGCTACAAGACACAAAAAAGTGGGGAGAAGGGAACACCGAAGAAATAATACTGGGTTTAAGTTCTAAAATTTCTGTTGAAACCTAAAACCCTTCCTCAGGGCTATAATACATTTCAAATTTAAAGAACTTGGATATTCAGAATACATTTGTGAATAATCAAAGTGAAGCTAGACAGTAACAGAGACAGAGCAGACCATCTCAAGTTCTCACGTGAAATAGGGTAACTGACAACATCTGTGTGGGCAATACATGTAAAATGGATTCAGTTGAAATGCTTTCCTTACCCTTAGCATTTGAGACTGTAAAATGCTTGGAGTGCACCTCACTGATTTCTGCATTTGAGTCGAGGAGCCATCATTGCTTTAACTGCTCTGACTGTGTGTTACGTTTGACAATATTCCATTGCACGTAACTGTGTCTGTACTTTTATGGGGTTGGCATTCCACCTTCCCCTCTCCAGCCTCTGCAAAGCAAAGGAATACCAGCAGAAGGCTGTAAATGCTGTTACAATCAGGTTTATAAGGAATATGAGCAGATTACAGCTGAGGCAAGCAGCTGCCTGCTGTTTTAAATATTCAGTGCCTGCTGTAATAAACTTTGACAAATTTTGGATATGAGTATAGTACAAGGAGAGTGTTTTTGTTTGTTTCTCAGGCAAAGCAGAGCAGGGGTGTCAGTTGCTGAACAGCAGCAGAACAAGCTTTAGTTAGCCTTCATCCCACAGCAAGCCATGCCCATGTGGAATTTCTTACAGAAGAAGCAGATTGCTGTGGGTACACTGCATCATACAGCTGGAGACTTCTCAGGATGTTAGGACAGAAAGGAATTTTTTCCTGTATAAACTGCCCACAAGTACCCAAACAGCTCAGAAACTCTGATGGTTTTTCAAGTACGATCTCAGATGACACATTTACTCCATAAACACTGAGGCTGGCTTCTCGTTGCCAGCTTAGGATTGAAGTTTAAGTATTCATATCTTCAGATTGTGTCTTAAGCAAGTTCACATGATGTGTTATTTTCTTTTTTTCCTGTAACTGTGTTCATTGAGTAATGTGCTGAAATTCTGTCTACTGTACTGCAGTACCCTGTTTTCTTGAAATAAATGGGATTAATATTTGTTAGCAGCAGTAGCAAAAGGCAGCTGAGAATGAAAAACATATCCCCCTTTTTTCATCATATGTAGTGTTCAGAATTTGAGGTCTATGATAGTGAAAGCAGATTGTTATCTAATATTCTGCCCCAGAGCTATAATTTGGCTTTTTTCAAGCCTGAAGGAAAAATGCAAATACCATTTCTGTTTCTTAGGCAGTTGTTTAAATGAAGGGTTGCCAATGTCTCTTAAAGTTTTTTTATGTACCTGTCTACTACGTAAAAATAAATTTCTAATTGATCTCATAATAAGGGATGCAGACCAATTAAATAGAGAGAAATAATTTTTATTTCTGTTTGATTTTTTTCAGTGATTCTCCAAGCCAAATTTTTAAGATGTTTGAAATTAAGTATCTGGCTCAGCTCCATCTTTAATAACTTTGTTGTGTTATTCTGTTAACATTTCAAAACACTTCCCATAAAATTTAAAGAAATTATTACTCCTATTTTAAGTCTTGCAATTTGTTCTTTATTGTTGCCTTAATGAGGTGTGCAGAACGGACAAGTACAGTCACTCTACTTATTACTTTGGCAAAGGGGTGACTGTTCTATGCCTAACAAGTGTGTTAGCAGGATTCTCCAGAAGCAGTCATCTTTTGCAGCTTTATAGTACTTTGAGGAAAGATTTAATTATCAGCAGCATTAATTAATAAAATTTAAATTTTTTAATTAATTTTTTTTTTAGTAGAAGAGAAACTGAACAAGAAGGGTTTAATCCAGTTAGCTGAGAGTTGAAGAAAATTAGAAGTTAAATGAAACTATTTGGTTGTGGTCTTTAAACGCTTAATACAGAACCCATCAAGGAACATTTAATCAAATTGGATCACTGGCAACTTGACTTGAAAGCAAACCAGTAAACATTTCAGGGCAAACTTTAAAAGTCTGCTTATGACAAAGCAGTTTGGCTGTGCCTCAGTGTTCCGTTGCCTGAAAAGCTTTTGCCTGCCCTGAGTTCGGGACAGAAACAAAGTTATCTAAAATGCAGCAGTTGCTGTTTCTCCCTTAAAAGCACAGTTATGTTTTGGCTGCCATACCTGTTCAGTTTGTCTTTCCTTTTAATGCCTTTTCTCAGGCACACGTGCCTGTTGCAAACAGTCCCATGGGAGTCAGGCACTGAAGAGAGGTGGAAAAGCTGAGTTTAGTCTCCATCCCACACAGCCAGCCATGCCCACATGGGATTTCTTACAGAAGAAGCAGATTGCAGTGGATACACTGCATCTTACAGCTGGAGTTTCTCAGGATCCTAGGACAGAAAGGAATTTTATCACATAAACTCCCACAAGTACCCAAACAGCTGAGAAGCTGTTGGTTTTTCAAACAGTGTTTTCTAGGAGATATAGTAATAAATATATTAAATCTCAACTGCATGTTTTCTTGCAGAATTATTTTAGCCTTCCAGTCAGATAGAAATTCTGTGTTTCTGTGTCTTTAAACTTGATGTGGGATTGTATGAATGATGGTGAATTAAGTTAATATCCTTAGTTCAAACAGATTTTTCCCTCTGATAAAATAAGCAGTATTCTGTCCTGCTGCTGAACAACTCTAATTTTGATACCAGAAAGGAGACATGCCTTAGTGAAGTGATATCTCTCTGTAAAGCCAACTTAACTAAGAGTAAATGTATGCAAAGAAGATATCATATAATATACAGAGCAGTAACGATTAAAACAAAACTAACCTTCTTTTGTCAGCAGATGAATGGCAGGTACTGCAATTGAGATGTGCCTCAGTGAAGTGATCTGAATTGCTCTGACACACTGCATTTTGTCTTCAAACACCACACCCTCATGTGGAAGTCTGTTGCAGTTTCATTTTGACTTCACAGTTTAAAAAAAAAATCTTTTAAAAATAGTTCTTTCCCGGAGACTCCTCTTGTGTTGAACACGTACACTTCCTACATTCCTCCCTGTTCCAACCAGACTTGGACTGCACTTTGGAAGGTCAGGACAGTTATTGCTTCTCTTTGTTGTTTGTGGGTTTATTCCTGGAAGTCCAAATGTTTTTTACATCATCAAGAGGCTTTTCTCAAGCAACACATTAATAAGGTGAAAAAGATAGAAAGGAGGTCCATCTGGGGCTGATTTACTGCCCCAGACACCACAGGGAGTCAAGTCACTCCATTCTTTCCTCAGGGCACTCCTGTGCTTTTGATGGCTGACTGTATAAGGTTTTAGGGGATCCTTACAGCCCCTCCTTACGTAACCTTTTAGGGGATACAAGAGAAAGATGAGTTGCTTTTTGTGAGGTAGGAAAAGGGGTTCTTTCAGTGTGTGAAACCAGAAAGATGATAAGGAAAATACGGGAAGGCAAGTGGCAAATTGTCAACCAGGGTACAAAGCAGATAGTCCTGCATCCTGGGGGGAGTTCTCAGGGGCTTGAATGTTGCCAGTCAATCTCACAGTCAAATGAGTGACCTATTTGAATCATACTGGATTGGATAGCAATTTAATGAGCTTCAGTAAATGCAATATTGAAGCCCAACAGCAGAGAGAGATATTGAGCAGACCAGAGGTCAGATTTTGGGGGTTTTTGTCATTCTGGTGTACCTGCCATGACTGGATTAACCTTCTATCTGTGCTTCAATTATTTTGAAATATGTGAAAGGAAAGATTCTTAAAAATGGGCAGCTAAGAATGTAATGGGCAGATGTTTTCCACATGCTATGTTTTGTTTCAGAACAACAAAGTAAAATAGGCTGGAGAGGAATTGCAGTCTAGAGGAAGAGTGCCACAATAATTGTGCATATTTCTGCAATGCTTTCATCTTGAGTTATCACAGTACTTCAGTGGTGCTCTTCACAGTGGCAGATAAGAAGTTTGGGCTTCTTCCTAGCCATCTCGTCACAGGTCATGTCATGGCTTCAAGGCCTGAGCCATAACTCTTTAAAACAAATGAAACTTCCAGTTCTGAATAGGGTCTCCAACAAGATGGAATAATCAGGCTAGAGCTGAGAATGCTCCCAGGGAATTGTGCGTTTCCTGCAGAAATGCCCAAGAGGTTCTGTGGGCAGGCTGTAGGAAGGCAGTTCATGTAAATCTTGCCTTGCTTATTGCAGTTCCTTAGCTCCTTGTAACTTTCCTAGGGTGCAGGTAGGACAGATCTTTCCAGTCAGAGTAAAGAAATAATATTGTCATGCATGTATTTCAGTGGGGTCAGAAATATCAAAAATTATTTAGTAAATAAGAGTGAATACTAAACAGATCTTACTTAAGTAAAAACATTTGCGGCTTATGAAAGTGGTGTGAAGGTGAGGAAAAACCATTCCCGAGCTGAGCAGCTGCTCCCACTGGCACCACTGGAGCCCGTGAGCTCCAGCTGGGAAGGACCAATAGCCACATTCAGTGGCAGGACTGCAAAGCCTTGGCAGCTGCATAGCCCCAGCATTGCCTGTTTGCTTGCAGCTACAGTTAGTCTTTGCCCTCCATGAACCAGCTGCCTGCAGTGTTATCTGGAAAAGATGAGATTAAACTGTGGAATACAATATGCAAATGGAAAGAAATTACTGCAGGCTCTTGGTGGGATGTGCCTGTGTGCGTCCCTTTTCTCCATTAGGAGACTCCCACATTCTAACAGTCAATACCATGCTGCCATCCACCCTACCAAGGCCAGTTTCTTCTTGTAGGAGAGTCCAGAACATGCGTTTGTCAGTGCCTGTCTAGGAAGCTGTCAGCTCTGTAAGCCACCACAGACCCTGACCTTTAGCAGAGGGAAGTAACCTGCTGGGCTGAGGGGTGCAGCAGCCAGTGTGGCAGAAATCACAGGTATTCAGCATTCAGGCAGTAGTTTATCTGGCTTTAGTCATCTTAGACAGGAAATTGAAGACTGAACACTAAAAAATAAATAGTTTGCAAGAATTAAAGTGCTGCTGGCTTCTGAAAGCAGACTGTATAGCAGCTTCCTCAAGTACAGGTGGTACTCAAAGGCCGCCACATTTAGCAGTCTCTCCACCAGAAAGAACCTGTATAAGCTGATTGTGTGAAGATCAGTAAACTTAAGTATGTTATACCCCTGACAGCAAAGATTGGGCTTCTAATGGGATTGTGATCAACACTCTAAGCACATCTTAAAATATTGCCTGTGCCTATGTGAGTGAGTGCCATGAAGAGTTCAAAAGTGTAAGTAGTTAGTTAAACCAAAGATGTTTGCCAGCGTAGCAGCATTGTGATTAAAAGTTCTGGACAGGTAGTGCAGTTATATACATTGAAAACTTTATTGAAAGCTCATCAGTATGGAAATATAGTTAAAACTGACCTTATAAGATGTCTAGTGTTTCTTCAATTGTGAGTTTTCTTGCAAAACTACTTCTAACTCCTGCCAAAAGAACAGGCTTCTCTGACTCTTCCCCTCCATCCTCCAGCAACATCTTTGAATTCTGTAAGTGATGTGCAAATGTCATTTACAAATGAGATGTTTATTTCATCCAGGCTGTTTGCATTCTGTCCAAAGCACTGGAGTTTTTCAAAGTCTTGCATTAGACCAGAACTTTTTTTCCTGACTTTTATGGGTCGAAGTGACATAAAACTTGTTTTAGTTTTTCAGGACTTCAGACTCTAAGGAGTGGAAGGGCCAGGAATCTGCTGTCCTTTGCTGTGGTTAGATAGGAACAAGCACATAGGAGATGGAGGTATTCATTTGCCTTCCAGAAATGTGTACAAATGATTTAGAACATCCAACCAGATGTCCAGCTCTCAGTGAACTCCTCACTGAGTTCAACATGAAAGCTTGTTCTTAGTTGTTTTTGGTTTTTTTTTTCATCCAACGTGGTTAAATTTGCCCTTTGTTTTGAAGCAAGGATTTAAGTGACTTGAGGATTATTTACAAAACAGTTTTTCAGGAGATTCCAGGAGGTCAAAATATATTTTGTTGTAAACCTCACTTGAAAATAGGTCTGGTTTAGAAGATAGAACTTGTATAATTCTCTGGAAAAGGAGAAGAGTCAAATACCCCTTATGCAGGGGTGACATTTCCCTGTGCAGGGAAAAAAAAAGCATATCTTGGGTCATTTGGGGTTGATCACCTGCTTGTTGCAGTTGCCCAAATGAGCCAAGTGTTTGGAATCCAGTTTTGGGGTTTTTTTTACCAATTTGATTTATGCCCCTGCCCAAAGCTTTTCATTGGGATTTTTAGCTTGTACAGCTCATGGGCCACTCTGTAAGCACCCTCTGGAAACAATGGCTGAATACCATATTGCAAAAGGGGAAAGTAAACAGCTGGCAGTCTGGCCCTCCAAACAGGCAGTGTTTGTCACAATTAAATAAATCTCTCTCTCACTTCCTGGCCATCACAGTGGCTGTTTGTAGGAGGAAGTGGCTCAGCTCAAAGCCAGGTGGTTGTATTGTCCAGACCAGAGTCTCCCAAGCCTTGTGAGAACAGCTGCCACAGAAGTTACAAAGTTGTATTTGCTTCTAACCTCAGAACAAAACCAAGTTGCTACAGATCAAGCCTTGAATTGAATCTCTACCAAGCTTGTCATCTGCACTGACTTAGCAGTAAAAAATTAGATTGCTACACCCATTGGGTATTTTCCCTAGCTTTATTGTTGTGGGAGGCTTTGAAAGGAATGAGAGCATGCTTTGGTACTAAGAAACTTTTAAAGAAAAAGACAGGGAAGATTATGGGTCATAGAAATGTTATTTTAATCCATGGTAGAATGTTCTTCAGGACTAGAATATTAAAGTGCTGTCTTTATGCTATTAAAGGCTTAATAAATATGTCCATATAAGAAACATCTCAAATAATGTTATCAATGCCTTGAAATGCTATCAGGCTATTTTCAGGTAACAATTTTCACTCAGATCTTTCTTCAAAGTGCAATCTAAAATCATTTGTATAAAGGGGGAGAAATCCTGCATTGCAGAGAAGTTATGCTGAAGCAGTAGCAAAATTATCATGGTAACCCTTTGATAGCTTTATCTACATTAGTTGGTTTTAATGTGGTTGGTGTCTCATTCCTGCATAGACCCTCCAGTCTTTGTAGGTTGAAGAAGTGTTTTTACAAGTTTTACTTTTGAAATGGCAGCATTCCACCTTGATAGATGTGCTGTTGTATCACACTTATTTGCTCAGCTGTAACCGAGACAGAAGTAATCAGATTCCATTTCAAGTACCTTCTTGTTCCCTTTTCATAGGAATAGGTGATGGAGCTGGAGGGTTTGGATGTTTGGCTTTTCGTGTTCCCCTTCCCAGAAGTCAGCTCCCTTTTATATATTAAGTACTAATATGTATTTTGTTTCATTGTGATATTCAGAATATAAACACAGGGGTAGAATGCATCTCCTGCATCAAAAAAGGAAGGGATTAGGGTTTCTTGTTATGAAACTTCATTTGATTCAACACTGGGATTTTTATACTAAAAACAGTTCTTGTGTTTCCCACTTTTTTTAAGGTGCTGGGAACCCAAATTGCAAAGTTGCAATTGTAATGGGCAAAACAAAAAACTCAGCAGCAGCCAGGTAAGAATTCCTAGGAGATTCAGAATTCCCTAAAACTCATTCTCTGGAGGAGTCACTGCTTGCAAACATTTTGTTCAGTGAAATGCCATTAATTGCCTTGACCAGTTGGATATGCTCCTAAATTAGAGGGATGTTTTAAACCTCAGAACCTGCCTGTTGAAGCCTGAATTCCTGTTTTGCTGTCAGATGCTACTGACTGCATCCTCCCAACCTTTCCACTGTTACCATCTTTCATTGGCGTGCTTCCCACCTCTCTCCATTGCACCAGCTCTAGTGTTTGTGCAGCTGTGTGATGAATTGAATCAGGAAATTTTGGGGGCTTCACTAGCTTAATCTTGGTCACATAAATTTTAGTCTGCATCAGTTGTTTAGTCTGCATCAACAACCAACAACTCTGGCTTACAATTTATTTTGAAATTGTAGCATACAAAACAATTAACATTAAAAAGAATTAAATAATAATGCTTAAATAATAAAACCAAAACTTTTCAGAGCTTCCCTGAACAGAATGGGTACAAGTGGCACATCAGAGACTTGAAGTTACTGATTAAGTTTTCCACAAAGTTAACTGTATGTACAAAAAGTTAAGTCTGAAACATAGGGTGTTGGTAAGGTGAAGCTGTGTAAGCAGAGAGCATTGCACATCTTTAATCATACCTACTCATTTCATTCCTATATAAATATAATAAGTGTAAATATAATCCTTACCTCTTCTTCCTTGAGACAAACACATTCACCTCTTGTTACCAAACTAGAATTGCAAACTTTTGCAAAAACTTATCCAAATAATGAATAAAATGTTTCATGTGTGGTGCTATTAACATCACATAACCTGTAAAAGAATTGTGACATTTTTATCTAAGATGGATTTTAGCCCAAATTCCATGGATAATCTGAAGTTTTTAGTTTTGGCTAGGTTCCACCAAGAAGCAATCAGTAACTTGCACACAGCACCCAGGAAGGTTTGCCTGGAAGTTTTACAGACAGTGGCATCTGTTGAGCTCATAGAAGCTGAAGAGAAGTTAATGGAGGGGATTATGCTAGAACTGGAGACTGAATTCAGAGACCTGAGCATCAGAACCTCCAGTTCTAAGACTAACAACTGACCTTAAATATTCTGAAGGAATGTAAAGATGGGGATAGATTTCTCTTTCCTAAAATGTAGGCAAGCCAAGATGATGATCCTGATTAACTGGTTTTGAGAACAAAACAGAAAGGTGGAGGGGGAGGAACTGACTGGGTGATACAGAACTGTGTGCATGAAAGCGACAGCAGTAGGAGTTTTGCAGTCATGGTGCATTAGATGCCACTAACACCTTTTCACTTGTTGGCTGGTGGGTCACTAAGTGTTGAAGCCACACTGTGTGGGCAGGATGGTGCAGTGGTACAGGTAAATCTCTTCGCTTTATGCAAATCCTAAACTGAGGATGGAAAATAAAAAAGCAGAAGTGGCAGATGGAAGGGAGGCTCAGATTTAACCGTGCTTTTTGTCTTGATCAGGTATAAGCAGCACAGTATGATTATTGTTCCCATGGACACCCCAGGGCTGAAGCTGATAAGACCTCTCTCAGTGTTTGGCTACATGGGTAGGTGACCATATTTATCAGCTATATGTACATTCATTTATTAGCAGGCTTAGAAGCTGCAGTTATACTAATAAATACTGTGTATGAAATAAATCACTTAAATGGATATAGAGAAGAAGGGTTAGGAACTGGAGGCCTGTATTTTTATCCTTCTTTGTTTTACCCTGCTGTTGTGTTTTCTGTCTCTGTAGATGAGATCCATGGAGGACATTTTGAGATACACTTCAATGACGTGCGAGTACCTGTCTCCAATATAATACTGGGTGAGTTTCAGCACTGATTTATTTTTAATACATATAGCAACGAACCAAGCTTTATGAGATAGTGGTTTATGTAGTGAATCACGCTAAGTTATTTTAAACAGCAGCTCCGGTCAGTTGAGGAGGTCCACGCTTCCCTTAGCAGCCTACCTGCTGCTTGAATGTACCTTATGTAGAGCAGAAGGAAGGAGGGCAGCTCTGGCTGTCAAGCAAGTATCATTGCCCTGACATAGAGCAAAGTCTGTAAGTGGTGTTCTTCCCCCAAAACCAGCTCTTGTAGACTTTACAGACTTTTAGAAAGAATGTTCTGCTGCACTCCATGGCCAGTACTTGGCAGAACTGAAAAAGAAATAACGAGCAGGCCAGGACTATGACCCCCTGCAGGGAAAACTCTGCTCTACTTCTCTCAGTATAGATCCTGATTTCTTCTGTTTCCCCTCTGCTTTTCTTCTGCTATGGGCCCACTTCTGCTTGGAGCCTCAGACCCTTTCAAGAGGGAATCCCGGAGTCTGCAGTGGCTGTTTTTCTTTCCAACCAGGTGAGGGCAGGGGGTTTGAGATAGCCCAAGGCCGGCTGGGGCCGGGCCGGATCCATCACTGCATGCGGTCCCTCGGCGCGGCCGAGGCCGCTCTGGAGATCCTGTGCCAGCGCGCGGCTCAGCGCAAGACCTTCGGCAAGAAACTCTACCAGCATGTAAGCACCTTCCCTCTTTGGCTCAGCTCACACTCCTCACACTGACCTTGGTTTTGCCCACACACAGCCTTGGGGCTCTGATAATGGACATGGCAACAGCTGTGCCCTAACCTTGAATTCCTATTCATAAAGCTTTGGGTGGCAAACGGAAAACAAAACAAACCATATTGCAAGGTTCCCATTTTTCACCATAATCTACAGCATCTTCTTTAATTTTTTTCCCCTTGCAATGAATTGGATATCCTTTGCTGGATTTGAATATGGATTTTGTCACTGTTTGTTGCTCTCTGCTTTTCCTGATCAATTTGGACAGGTATTTTTTCAGGCATGCAGCTTATGTTTCTGTAGTTACAACCTGAATTCAACATTTTTGTGTATCCATTCTGTCACCTGGCTGTCCCCATTCACAATCACTGGACACACTTGGGGGTCTAAATTTCACTGAAAATTTACTTCTTTGATCAAATATTTGTAGTTGCTTATGTGAAAGTACAGACCACATCAAGGGAAGATTGTAGATCCTTGCTCTTATCTTGCTCAGGATTGAAATGTTTCATGAGCAAGTGCTTGCTAAAATAATGAAAATATGACAGTCTCCTTTATATAGGAAGCAGCTCACTTTGGCCTGTCACATTTCAAGTGTTCCTTAATCTTACCCAACAGCTAGGATGGCTTTATTGGAAAAAAACAAGTAAAAGCAATGGAAAGAGGAAACTGAATTAGCATCATCTGGCATAGACTGTAGAAAATGGTTTGTGCAGATCCAGAGCTCCTTTATATATTTATTTTCCAGTCATGTAATTGCCCAACTTGCCTTCACCACCATAACCTAGAATGAGTAAGAGGTGCATGAGGCAGACTCTGGTTCTCAGAAGCTTGAAGTAAGTGATGTTGAAGTAATGTTTGATGAAGCCACAGGCCTGACCTGGAGGCAGCTGCAGAGCTCAGGCAGGTTCTTCACAGTGAGGATGGCAGCTTGAATACCACAGTCCCTGTCCCTACCCAGGCCATCATTTATGACCCCAGGAGCCGTTGACTGAAGAGAACACCCCATGTTTTCTAGCACCAGCGAAGCTGAGCTTCCAGGCTGCACTGAAGCAAGTGCTGCACATTTGCTTGTGTGTCCTACAAAATCCACAGCCCTAGCAGTGTGTCCTTGAGGCTGGCTCAGGCTCCAAACAGCTTTTGCACTGACAAGCATCACACATTTTTTTCTCCTGTGGTATGCTGGCTGCAGGGGGGAATTAGCCAAGTGCAGTGAAGGTCTGCCAAGATCATAACTTCATTTTGGATCCAGAGAGTTACTAATTTATCATCAGTCAGAGGCAGCAGGCACCACCCTGCAGCTGTTTGCCTCTGTGTCATGCACTAACCCCCAACAGTTTAAGCAAAACAAGGAATTCCTTTCCCCTTTCACCCCCCTCTTTTTGTATACTGGGGCTTATTATATGGAGAGAAGGCTGTGAGGGATGGTAGGAGGTAAAGGAAAGCAGGGAGGAAAAAGCAGGCTTCAGGAAAATGGCCAGCATGCAGTAGGGTCTCATTGGGTGCCAGAATCCACAGGTTTTCCCTTTTTCTTGTTTCCTGGCAGGAGAATAATTGCTCTATCTTTAATATTTTTTCAGTCAAGTGCTTTCTTTATTATGCCTCATATTAGAGATGCTTTTATTTGCACACGAGTGGCTGTAGGTTGACTGAACGTGCACATGCTGATGAAGAGGGGCAGCTCCTTGTGTGCTCAGAGGCATTAACTGATGTCCTGATGTTGGCTTTGGGTTCTGCAGGAAGTTGTTGCCCACTGGATTGCGGAATGCCGCCTTAGCATAGAACAGGCTCGCCTGCTCACTCTACAAACAGCCCACAAGATTGACATGCTGGGCAACAGAAGAGCAAGGAAAGAGGTAAATTTTATTTCTTGGTAGCTAGAACTCGGTGGATGCAATGCTTGTGCATTCAGCTGGTTAAAAGACAAGGTGAACATATTGTTAAACATTATTATTCTAAGTGTAGAAATAACTCCATGTTGAAAACAGCCTTAAGGTACATTTTTAATTGTCAGAAGATTGGGGTGTGATACCAGTCTAAGCAGAATGAATCTGTTCAAGCATTGCTTGCTTGTCTCAACACAGTAAGATAGTTTCGAGTGACTGGCAACAGTTTTACCATACTCAGGGAACGGGAACAGCAGAGCTCTCATCCAACCCCAAGAGAAGGAATGTACTGAGAGATACCAATATTCAGCAGAAGTGTTGGGTAAATATTTTCACTTACTTATAAAACTATCAGTGATAATGTAAGTTCTTCTAACTACAGGTAGCCATGACCAAAGTGGTTGTTCCACGAGCTGTGCTTAAAGTGATTGACTGTGCAGTTCAAGTGTGTGGTGGAGCTGGAGTTTCTCAGGATTTTCCTTTGGCATTCATGTGAGTAAAGGGAGATTTCCTGTAAATTCTAAGCATTTCTTTTGTGATCATTTATAACACCAGTACATGCTGTTATTATTTCATGTCAGCATGAACTAGTGTGCATCTCTTTAAGCTATAACATTTAAAACAATTGTTTTTATAGTGCAATTACCCTTAGAAAAAATAAAAGCTGGTACTGGACCTAAAATAGATTTTATCAGCAGCAAAGAGGATGTGTTTCTAAAACTTAATGTTGTTATCCCTTACGGCCTTGGGGAGAAGCGAAACTTCTGAATTCCCAGCTCACCCATCTCAATCCTGCCAGGAAGATCTTGCTGCAGTATCTCCCATGTGATAGCACTTTTCAAAGCAAGCAATGGCAAAAGGGCAGCAAAAACAGTGCTGAGAGCTCCTGTGTGAGCCTGTGTGGCTGCTGTGGCAGGCCAAGAACCCACCTCTGACCCAGCTCTCGCCCCCAGGTTCGCGTACATACGCACCTTGCGCCTGGCAGACGGGCCCGATGAAGTTCATCTCTCAACAATTGCGAGGTGGGAACTCCTTGATCAGTCCAAGAAGCTCACGGCAAAAATCTGAATGTCTACATAAAGCCTTCTCAAATGGAGGGAAGATTTAGCAGAAGTTTCAGTGTAATAACAGTATCTAAGGTAAAACTGAATTAATACAAAAACTTGATTCTAACTGGAAGCAATTCTTTCACTATTTCACTTATTACACTTAATAATTATGGCCTTGCATTCAAGAATTTGCAGAACGCCATGTAAATAACTTGTCTCTGTTCTTTATAACACTGAATAAAATCTATTTCTAACAGGCCTAGTGTTTTCTTTGTTCTGAATCAAAGCCCTTTATCCTTTGTTGTAGACAAAGCAGTTTTGAGTCGGAAGTCCCACACAAATTTATTGCAAGCTAGGCTAAACTTTTAATTTTGTTAAATGACAAAAAACTGGAGGTAGTACCTTGCTTTTCCTTTTCTGAAGCTTAGCTGCAGTCCAGCCCTCTCTGCCCCCCAGTTCCTGCTCTCAGCTGCCTTTCTTGTCACTAAGACTACACTCAGTCCTGCCCTCAGTGCCCCTCAAGTTTGGCTCAAGGCAGCACAGAAGGCCGGGGTCACATGTAGCAGTTTGTCTGCAACTGCTTGCTTAAAACTCTGCAGTGCTTCTCCAAATGGATCTCCCCACCTTTTCCCTTACAGATGTTCCTTTTGCCTTCCCTTGCATCCTTCTTCCTGTCTCTCCTTTTGTGCATCCTCACAAACCTCCTCCAGGCTCCAGCTGCTCTCACCCTTTCTTAAATATGCCTAACCTCAGGTGGCACCTTCCTCCCTAAGAAGTTGATGTTTTGGCTGGCAGCAGCAGTGTCAGGGTGCAGTTCATGGCCTCTGCTGCTACCAAAACAGGCTCTGGCATTTATGCCCAATACACCCGTATGAAGTTCTGAAGGTCAGAGTTGCTCAGTTCTGCTCCTGTACCAATGCCCTTTGACCTGAGCTACTTCAAGAGAATTTGCTCCTGCAGTAACAGAACCAGGCAAATCACAGCACGCTGCACCATTGGCAGCTCCCCTTCTTGGAGTTAGGACAGTCGCTTTTCAACTTACACAGAACTGGTAACTTAAGGGCAGTGAAGTTAAGGACACAAGGGTTTACTGTTTGCATGAACAAACAAGCCCCACCCCACCTCCAAGCTCCTTCCTATTGGAGCCTGGGGAGAACATTCTGCTTGGCTCAGTCTTCAGGATGAGGCTGTGCCAGTTCTGTCCTTGAGCCCAGAACCAAGTGCTCGCCTGAAGGGTGTCCAGCTACAGCAGTCACTCAAGTATACAGTAGCAGAGTACCTGGAACTGGAAGCATTCCATGAAGTTCCTTACCTCATTATACTTAAAACCAAGATTATAACCTCTTTTGAGAAAGCAGTAATTCTTGTTTACTGCTAAGTTTCCTCTTGCTTCCTGCCAAGATTGTTTTCTGGGAAGTTGAGAGTGTCAGCAGGTCAGTGGCTGAAATGCACTTTGAATACAAAGCCACCTGCACTGTACAACTACACGTGATTCAGGAGTTCTGCTCTAGGCTGTCAAAACCTGCACAAAGTGTTTTTGCAATCAAGAATGCCCAGAATCATATTTAACCACATTCCAGTTAGGGTCTCTGACTGCCATAATTTCTCACACTTTCAAAGAACAGCTAGACAAGAACACCACCTTTATCTCATTAACAAGGCTCTTAATTCCCTTTATTTTAAAATTCTATGTACATATGAATGATCTGTATAATGTACACTCAATATAGAAAGTTTTTATATACTGGATAATGTATAGAACATTTCACAATTACACTAATTTCTTACATAACATGTCAACTCTTTAAGGTTTTTTTTTTTGCTGAAGCTTCATCAATTTGGTCAAGCCAGTTATACATACAAATGTCTAATGCAGTTTGATCCGAGGAAGAAGGTAATGTTAATGATTAAGGACATGAGTGAACTGGTGCAGGGACAAACTCTTTCAGGTCATGTTCAATGGAAGTGATCACATCAGACTGAGAAATGAAGGGATGCCCTTTTAGTGGGGTCGGTGAGGTCAGTTATTTTAGCCCAATTCCTCTAGACTGTAGCTCAACTCCAGTCATGCTAATTCATAAAATATAAAAACTAGGAAAGTTTGATTCACAGTCTTGTAAACAAATACAAAGGAACAAAATGTGCTTATGTACAACAAGAAAAAATTCTTGTGTACCCATTTCAGCTGATCCACAGAGTGCTTTCTTGTGTTACAGTGTGGTAGTTAGAATCACTGACTTTTCCTAGAAAAAAAAAGTCATAGAAAAAAGGAATAACACTGTCATAAACACCTGGCAAGGCAGTAAGTTCACTTCAATATATTGGAGGAAAGTGCTGTTCCTCGTCACTGGCCACTCTGCCTTTGTCTCTTCCACAAGGATTTCCAGTCCTTAGCTGACATCTCCCACTTCGTTGTCTACCGGGGGTGGTACATTGGGCATTACGGATGACGTCGTCCCTGCAGTGAGGTAACCAGCAACTCCAGGGCCTTTTGGGAGGAAAACAAATACTGGTGATGAGTTTTCCTTCTACTGGGTGACAGAACAGCTTTATCCCCTCTGGTAACACTCAGATACATCATCTAAGTCAACCAGACACCTTATACAAGAACATTCAAGAGTCCTTTAGATTGTTTAAAGTCTAGGAACACTAGAAACTAAGACTTATTAGTCTAGCTTGTGGGGGGCATTTTTGGGCTTGCTCAGTTTTTTTTAAATTCTGATATGCCAAGTAAGTTAAAAAGAACCCCAACCACCGGCATGACCCATCTCACCTTCCATCATGGAAGCAACAGTAAAGTGGGGATGGCCTTCCTTTGCTAAAGAAAGGCCCTGCCATGGAATCAAAGTGAGTTCACTACTTGGCTCTTCGTGTATCTTTTCAGTGTTGTAAAGTTTTTTCCCAGCTGCACGGTTCCAGAAAGCACAATGGGCTGCCCCATGAAGAAGCAGAACTGCCTAAAGCTTGTCTAGTCAGCATTTTGTGCCTTCAGTTGGAATAAAATGACAGCATTCTTGAGATACACAAATCCTACATAGAGATGCAGGACTCACACCATTATTGAGTTTCCATGTTGATTACTACAGAGGCAATCAGTTTTGCACTGCAGGCAAAGCCCCTCTCCCTCAAAGCCTGGAATTAAAAACTTAGTCATATAGAAACTTTCAACAAATGAAATAAAAACTTCGGTTGCAGCATGAGGTGTTTTAACAGTAATCATATTAGTAAAATCATATTTATCATATTAGTGACTAGACAACTGACCGCTCACATGTTCCTGCACCAACACTGCGACTGACTTGGTCTTAGACCTCCAGCCTAGACTGCCAACATTCATCATACTGAGTTCTTCCTGTACTCTTCCCTTTTAAGCCATCCTCACTGAGTTCTCCCAAATTTACTATTCCTCCCTGCCCCACCCTCCTTTCTCACACTTGAGCCCAGAGCCAGAACATGAGAGCGTGGTTTGTCTCCCTGTGAACAGTCCCACACTACTACTGCAAGGCAGAGAGCAGAGCAAGCAGTGCCTCTGGCCATAAAACATCCTCTGACTGCTGCAGGGGATTTCTCCTTGCCAGCCCCTCAGTGGAACCTGCCGAGTGTCACCCCCACTGTTACCCATGCTAGTGCAAAAATCCCCCATGGTTATCTTATGCCTCAAGCTTTTCCATTATGGAGGATTCCTAACATAGTTCCAAAAGTTGAGTGCCTGTGTAGTACCAGCAAGTACCAGGCAGTACAGTTGTCAGTGCAGTGCTCCTGTGTGTCAGTGTTGGGCAGTTTGGGACCACGCATTTGTACAGCTCTAGGACATGCATCTGTTACTCGGAATGCAGCGAGTGCAGCGTGCGTTCTGCGAGGTGGTATCTACCTGCTTTAGAGAGCTACACAGAAGTTAGCAAGCTGCCTGACACAGCAGATCTAAAGCCCACTTCTCAGGTGAAGGGGACTGCTGCCAGTTAGAAGGGAAGGAGAAGAGACACCTGAGGGAAGAGAAATAAGCAAGGGAAGTTTCAAGGGAAGTGCAAATAGCAAAGCAATTTGAAGCAAGACATAAGGCAGAATACAAGGTAAGAGAGGTTAAAAATAAAGCTTGGTTTTCATCTACACTTTGCATTTGTACAGCACCTTCATTCTACATTGGCAAGCACATAAACATTAGGCAATTTAAAAGCAGCATGGGCGCCTTAAGGCAATTAGAAAACTCTATTGCCCCCAGTCTCAAGCCTGACCACATCCAGTATAGTTTCAGTTCTTGGCCAATCATCAGTCAGCATTTTCTTCCTATTTTAAATTTATGAAATACCAAGGAAATTCAGTAGAAACTGAATCTGTTCCAGGGTTCTTTGTCAAACTAGCATTAAACAGTACAAAAACAGAAAACTCCCGTTCAGAGCTAAAGCACACAGTCTTGTGTGAAAAAAATGCATCAAGCATTGCAATACCTACTCTCAAAACATACAACTACTTCTAGAAGGTGTCATTTTTGACTTGAAAGGCTCTTGCTTCATTTTCTCAAAATACATACGTCTTGCACAAAAAACTCTGGCCATCTGATTTATACCTCATTAGTTCAGTTATGCTCAAAAGCTCAAGTTTCCTGTATTGGGTTAGATGAGAAAGTTCCATGTGGCACATACCTGTGTCCACACTGGCTTGTCACAAAGGACTTTAGAACCTCACCTTTGAGGCAAAGCTTTTAAGACCAAGTGTTTGTTCAGCTGATACCTACTGAGGAGTCAGAAGTCTGCTTCATGTGTTGCTTTAGACAGTTTGCTGCAATGTCATTATTTGCTACATGAAAATATTTTATGTGATAATGGTGTTTTGGACTGTGATACTGTGTCTGTCAAGTGCTGCTCAAGTGAAGAAGAACAGTACTTGATTTGCAGTGACATAACCGATCTGGGATTATGTCTGCACCATGCAAGGAAGTTCCCATCAGCTGATAACCTTAGTGTGCACACAGAGCTAAAATGCTCTTTTTCACTACCAGTGACGCTGGGGTGCCTCTGGGGTGTCATTTCAATCTCTGTGGCATCAGCAGGGGACCTACCCAAGGTGCACCACTGATGCAGTGAGGTATATACTGCAAGCTCCATGTACAGGCATGAGCCACCGATTCTGGCTGGAACACAGCCTCAAGCTCCAACATTCCAACTTTTCCAACAGTACAACTATCTGCCTAACACTAAAGTTGTGTTAATTCCCACAGCCAACTAATACAGACAGTCTTGAGTGATTCTGAAGACAGCTTACACAACCCTCTAACTGTGGACAAACTTGTGTTCTAGAACTGAAGTAGACTGATCCTGAGAAAGCATGGAAAGCTTCTGTCACTCATCAGTTTCAATTACACCTCTGCTTTATCACTACTTCCAAGTCTTGCCAGTGTCCGTATTCTGTTGCTAAGTATGTACAGCAAAGACTATGCAGAGAAATACATTCTCAACCAGCAAGAAGTCTACCTTTTAGTAAGTGTATTAAAAGCTTACTGTTTTACATTTTTACAGCATTTAATGTTCAAACCACGTGATAGCACTAGATCCTGGGGATAAACAGTAACTCCAGAGTCCAGTGTGACAATTAAATAACAGTTCAGTACAATTCAGGACATAAACAGGAAGGAGTTGCTAACCTGTGAGGTATCCTGGTGTTTGTGTATCAGAAATGAACAAGTCGTGTTTCTGATCCTTGAAGGCACTCCACACAGAAGAACGGGACAGAATTTCATTTACCTGCAGTATTTGAAGAGATAACACAGTGAGCAAGTGCCATTTGTCATGTTCTAGGCAGACAAACCCATTTGCTATTGCTAAACCATTCTGAAGAGATTACACCAAACAATATGGCAGTAAGACAGGCTGTGATATGGAATTCGTGCACATTTCCAAAGACACTTCCTTTTCTGTGTGAATTGTGCAGCTGAACTCAATGCTCCAAAGAAGCTATTTAGTAGCTTGAGTTTATCCTTTCTTCCCCAGAAAGGTGATAAGGAAAAGCAACCCTAGAAGCAGCCCTTGCCTCTCACTGACAGCTGAGGGAGAACAGGACTTCTGTACTAGAGCAAGATAGGGACTACTTGGAAGAAAGACCTGTTCCAAATTTCTTCCCCTTGAGAAAGCTTTCAACAAAAGGGTAAGAGAACGCCATTAAGAACTAGCACAGTTACTGGGTGGGACAAATTTACTTAGATATGCATCTATAAAAACGATGCAGTTATGTATTTATTCAGAAAACAGAAGAGAAATTTACATTTTTAACAAAAGTTCTGAAGAGTTGTCAGTTAAAGCTAACCAACTCATAGAACATTTCTGCACTTGGGATTTGTCTTTTTTATTGGTGCTCTTAACATGCATTGGACCAATGACTTCTCCACAAGCAAGAGATGAAGAAATTCCAAACCATAATAATTTTGCAGTTGCAGAATGTTAACATTTTAGGTGAGATGATACACATGACACCCAGATGTTCAGAGTTTGACCTACCAAGTGCCAAAGCCCAGGTAAGACTTGTGAGTACTCACCTGTTCCCCATACTGCAGGCTGCGAGACATGGATTTCAGAGCCTTAACAATCTGAGCTTTTGTTGCAGATGGGCTTTCCAGGTTCTCAAGACCAACACCTTCAAGCAGCTTTAGAAGATAAGGGACCAAATCTGCTTTCAAAGCCTGTAAACATACCCAAATGAGTTGTCTTAACACAGACCAGGAAGTTCCATACAGATTTCTTCCTATCACTAGCATTAGTGTGAACCAAAAGTGCCAACAGCTATTACTACTAACATGCCAAGATGAGTCCATTTTTCCTAAGCTGTATGAATACAAACAAGAGAAAGCAAAGATACTGTCCAGCAATTCTGCTCTATCTAGGTGCAAACTCAGTTGAATTAGTTGGCATTCACTACACTTTCTCAGTGAACACAACACTACACTCTGCACTAAGCTTCAATGCTCAGGTAACATCCTTGAACAGGTCTGCATTTTCACTAAAAAACTTTTCCTACAAGAAAAGCACATTAGTTAAGTGTCCAGGAGGCTTCCCAGATGCCATTTAAGTTGAACAGTTTAAATATATCATATTTTTACAGTCTGATTATGTACTACTTACTTGGGCAACTAAGTCAGTTTGTTCCTTCTGAAACATCCGATTCAGCGTTTCACAGGCTATCCCAACTACATCTGATCTCTTTTTCATTCCATTCATGAGAGGGCCAATGGTCTCCAGTGATGCCATCGCTCTAACACAAAGCTGTAGAGAGATAAACATCCTAAGGACTTTATTTTATGCCAAGATCAATGCTTATTGCAGATATGGTCAGCCAACACCATAAATTTCTCAGTGTTAAATCTAGCAGTTCTCCATTAATTAGCTATAGGTCCCTACTCACTCACAACACAGTATTTATAGTTAGGATACTGCCCTTTTAGGAACTCTACTAAACAATACGAATAACTCCAGCAATGTTTTTTTCCCCTTAAGAACTTAGATGATTCAGTACCTCATTGTCTGACAATATGTGCATGACACGAATTGCACTTTTAGGAATGGCATTGTTCTTGTGATTCATAGCCTGGATTATCTTGTGAAGATGACCAAGAGGAGGAACTTGATCAGCTAGCTGAGGCTGGGCACTGAACAGGCACACAGTTGCTGTGGTAATGGTTTCTAAAGTTTCCCCCTGCAGAAAATTGAAAATCAACAGAAAGTGTAACTCAGTAAAACCTTATATATCTTCATAATAACAACACTTCTCACTTGCTTTGCATTATAGATTTTTTCCCCTCATGCTTTTATATCACTTTGCTCTCAAACTGTTAAAACAAGTTAAGAACATGATTATCAGCTCTAATAGTGGCAAACATTCACTAGTTCCATAAAGATCACATGGGAATTCCCAAGCACTATTTCCAGCATCTTGAAAATCCAGTATCTGGCTAAGCTGCTTTATGGAAGCATTTGACAGCATGGATGTTTGCTGACCACCTGAATTCCTAAAGGATTCTGCAGTCTGTGCAGAAGCAGTCGTCACACCTTCTGTATTCTGCATGCTTCTACAAACTGCGATCACATCTTCATAATAAAGATGCCTGTTCAACATGCTAGTTAAGTTTCCATCCTGCAAGTCTAACACAGAATCTATCTGAACACTGTTTAAAAACGAATTTTCAAACTGTAACATATCTCTTAGGTGGCAGTCTTCTGTAGGTTTACACAATTTATACCAGAATGGGAAGTTAGTGCTGCAGAAGGACAACAGAAGTCCCAAGAGCAGAAAATTTTTAGGTGTAGAACAAGTGCCATTTTTTTAGGTTGGTCAGTCATGGAATAATTAAAAGACACTTCATTTGTTAAGCCTCATCTCTAGCACAAAGTAAGTCTCTTAAGACTTAACTGAAGCTAATTCCATGGTTTCAGGGACTTTAAAAATCTTGACTCATGTTCAGAACATTGCTTAACAACATCAGTTGCCTAAATATATCAACACTCACTGTTTTTACAGAGAGTTAGAAAGCAGACAGAAAACCCCACTTACAATGGGAAGTATGAGAAGCTAAGTTAATCAGACACTAAAAGACTAAAAACTTAAGAATGCTAAACAAATTCAAATCATAGAACCAGAAAAAAAATCATCTTACATGGGGGTTATTTTTCTCCAGTAGTTCAGTAAACTTTTCCAACAGTGCAATGAGAAATTCTCTTGGTTTCCGTAAAACCCAGGCCGGCTGGGCAATAAAAATCCTGAGGAAGACTCCCCCCACTGAAAGTTCACCTTCTGCCTCACCATACACCACAGCAAAGTCTTCAGGCAGCTGTTGAATTGTAAAGTAGAAGTTATTGACAAGAGTATTTGAGAGATCTAGAACTGTTTCTCTAAGTGGTCAGGGTCACTAACTGTATTCTGCAAAACAGAGCTGTGCAAGATAATAAACACTTCATCTTGAAAGGACATGAGGTAAGAAGTGACAGCATAAAGAACAGTGTAGTGCAGGCAGTACCACTACAGTGAACTTTTCTTTCAAAGAACACAAGTAACTGATCTACTGCAACAGTGCCAAACACTAGTTCAGTGGAAGCACCAGCAACAAGGCTGATGATGCAACAACCCTTTCCTTCCTTGCACACTTCAGGGAAAGGTTTCTCACCAGTCTAGGGAAGTTTCCACTTTTCATCTGAGTCAAAACAGACATCATGGTGTGCTTAGAAACTGGTTTAAGGCTGAACTGGAGGACTGTTGGGAGAAGTCATGTCTGGCTTTTCACAGATACTGGGAAGAACTACATACCGAAACACCTCATTGATGGGCCTGATGCAAGGGAATGGCTAAGGACTTGAATATTTTTTGAAAGCCGGTGACTTACTGAAGTTACTTCACATTTACTAAGAGCAAGTTTACTATGGCTTTGTAGTGACAGGACTTTTTGCAGCAAACCAGTATTCTACTTTGTTGCTGACTTTTGACGAGCTTTAGAATGACCTGAACTATCAGAACATTTGGAGTATGCTGACAGTGGTTTTACCAGTAAGTGTCTAATTTCAAGGTGCAAGTAATAACAAAAACATCAATTCAACATTGAACCAGTTATGTTTTCAGTTATGAACAGTTATGTTCACAGCATAACAGTGAAATCCTGTTAGTACTTTAAGAGAAGAGCCTGTTAGAGTCCAATACATGCATTTATTATCAAGCCTCCCTGGACATACTTAAAGCAGAAAGACTATACTTTTACCTTCCAGTTAGTGTCAGGGTTGTCCCTCTGAAGTTTAAAGTGCCTTTAAAAAGAAAGTAAGTTTTAATGAGCAGTAAAAGAAGCGGTTGTCTTCTCTACTTGACACCTCAGTCTCCCTCCATCATTGTGAAGCAGCTCCACTTTCTAAGCCCCATTCTACCCCCATTGTATCCCTCCAAATCCTGCAGCAGTTAGCAAATACCTGGACTGTGCACAAAACTGCACCTGTATCACTGACTTACAGGTACAGCACATAAACAGTGAACAAGTTTCTTTCACTGAAGTCTGCTTTGCAAGAATTCTACTTTTTACAGGCAGAGCCCTGTATCACAGTTCTTCTACAGCAAATCTGATTTACTGCCACTAAGTGTCTCAGTTAAAGATAACCAAGTGAGAAGGTTTCCACATACTCAAGCATCATTTCTCGAACTGTTGTTGATACTCTCTCCCTGGAGCTGTCATTCCAAATTAATTCTGGATTTTCATGGGTTCCCTCAAAGATATGAACAGCAGCTTCAGGGTTGTCTCTCATGGCATCCATGAAGACTCCAGGTAAAAATTTCATTAGTGTGATTCTAACCTAGAAGGGATGAACATAAATGACATTTAGTGTATCATACAACCAACTAACTGACAGAACAAATGACAGAAATGACAATGTCCAACTGTCTTTAATGCTGGAATTGTCAAGTGGTAGACCACAACAGCACAAAATAAAACAGTGCCCTCATATCAAATAGCAATAGCCAGTCACACTGAAACCTAAGTCTTTACTGTTAAAGTCATTACAGACAGAAACCAAACTGCTTACAAAAGTTACTGTACATACAACAGCTTCCAGAAGTCTGCTCACAGGTTAAAAATTAAATTGTTTTGGAAAAACTTCACTGCTCCTTACATAAGTGATTCAGATATAGAAGAGAATTTTTTTGCTCATCTTTAGAGAGATACATCTTTAGAGTAATACCAGAAAGAGTTCCAACACAAGCTGTTAAGATTCTTACCTTTGGACCCACCAGCTTATCTGCAGTCATTTTGGCAAAAAGCTCTGCTGTTTGGGCTCGGACCTGTGGATGAGTTGAGTTGCAAAACATATCTAATAAGTAGATTAAAGCACCTGTAACAAAGAGATAGGGAGCATTCAATTTTTTTTTCCTGATCACAAGTAGTAGAAATTCTCCAATTCCACACTGATTTTAAAGGGAAGAGTAGCCACACTATGTACTTTAAGTCCATTGTTGCAGAAACATTTGCTTCAGTGTAGTACTGTACCTTTTGCCATGGCCTCTTTAATTATTTTTGTGCTAGATGTCAAAGCATACAAAGTTTCAAGGACAAGCTGCCGACCTGCCAAAATAAAGAGCATTAAGAACTTTGCTACAGAGAGAACGCATAAGTGAAGATAAATGTAACTGATCTTAACAGAAAACTGTATCAAAACTGCAATAAAGTTTCAGACAATTATAAGCTTAGGGATTTCTGGCTACAGTAAATTAGTTCAGGAATGTCAAATCAATCACACATCCTAATACAGCACAATTTCTTAATTAGATGCCAATTAGCTAAATTCCCAGGAATAATTTGTCAATGGAACACCACGCAATCCAGAAGTAATCAGAGTACCTGCAATTTATATTATTCAGGTCACACATTTAAGACAAAAAACTGATCACACAACATTTGTGTAAACCATCCTTGTTAGTTTTGGATATGATAGTCACTAGTGTTTAAATCAGCAGACAGAAGTGACTTAGCAGCAATCATAGGGCTTGTGTGATGACAGATGGTCTAAATTTTGCATTTGTTAAAAAAATTATGTATTTTTCCTCCTGCTTCCTGTCAACTTTAAAAAAAATGGTGTTTTCTGTTTAGTAGCTCTGCTTTTCTTATCTAGCAGGGAAATAACTGGTAGCTGAAGAACGTTATTAGGACTGGGCATAGAAACATCATTTTTCACTGAGGATGTACTGCAGTACTGCCTTTACTGCTTTCATTCATAGCTGAGTAACTGGAATGGAGCACAGCAACAGCTGGGAAGCCTGAGGAAAGTTTTGTTCCAATGTATAGGTGTTCTTATTGTAGTTCCTCTTCATAACCCAGCTCTATATCCTATAAAGTTAACAAGACCATTTTAACCTAAAACTCTGTGCTAATTTCAGCCAGCTGCACTCATAAATTTCTGAGTTAGAAACCCTTTGCCTTGCAAGATGGAGAATCCTCCGGTACCTACTTGAAGGTAAGGAATGCAGGAGCGCCAGTAAGTTAGCAAGAACCGTTGCCTCAGCAATGTTGTTAACACATTCTTGATTACTTGTGACTATGTTCACTACCTGCAAAAGATCAGAAACAGCACTTGATTATACTTCAGCTATTCAGACACTTTTCAGAAAACCCAGTGTATGAAGTCAGTCAACTCAGTGGCCAACAGAGCCGATATTCACATTTTTCCTGCCACCAAATTATTTTGTCTCTTCAGGCAAGAAGGATACAAAGACACAGGAACAAAGTATCAGTTGTTCCCTCAAGGAGGAACTGACACCTCAGAACCCCAATCATAGTGTATTTTAGATGCTACTCTAACAGCTACACAAACAGGTTTATGTTTTCATGTAAAGCATCCAGACAAGGAGATAGGGAATTTGTGGGGGTTGGTTTGTTTTTAAGTTGATTGGGTTTTTTACCTCCAGAGCCAGCTGCTGCACCAGGCCAGCTCCATGAACACGCAGAAGGGAGAATATCAACTTAAAGTGCCCTATGCATTCACACTCAGAACCTGCAAGAGACAAAATAAGTTACTCTCCGTGTTAGCCAAAGCATTCGCTTCAGACCAATTCCCATGCCCGTATTTCACTATGCAGAGAGATGTTAAAGACTACACAGCTGTATGTAGTCTGCCACAGTAGTTGTGACAGCTCATACAGAACACCACCTGCTACAGAGTTAGAAAATTATGAACTCCTCTCTATTAATCTAGCTTCCACAGAATTTTAGGTCAACAATACTTCAAAAACAGAGGCTAACTCCCCTCTCTAAGGAAAGTAACTGATGTAGTTCTTGGACTACCTAATTACTTGCATTCTTTCAAAACAATTAAACAAATTCCATCTCTTTATTTATCATTGACCATCAAAACCTATTGTCTTCAAATACACTTGCCCTTTCAGAATGTCCCAGCTCAGAGCAGGGTTGCTATCATCCCCAGCAGGAACAGCTGCCTTCAGGTTTACAATTGCAAACACAGAGAACATCCTATCCAGCTATTATTAGATACCACAATAGTAACATGCTTTGCTTTTAGAAGTGGGATATAATACAGTAGGAAAGCATCCCAATCATTTGTCTCAGGCTTTTCCAGTCTGTACATTGATGTCTGCTCTCAAGAGCATCTTCTCCTCTTGCTTTACTATGGCTCTAACACAGGTGCCATTTAGGTGTTCAATAGCACACAGTACTCAGTTCATGGTGGATGTTTAGATGCAAGGAAATTTAAAAATTATTTGAAGATTCTTTGAAGGATTACAGAAAGTTTCTTTCAAGAGGTTTAAGTCTTCCTAGCAATAGCAGGATTGAACTAGTTAAAACATAATGATTCAGAGATGAAAACAGATAAGGCTTGAATTTAACCCCAAATTTTGCTACATCTACTACAGTGTTCTCCAGGTAAGGAAAAAAACAGCAAGCTTAGATGGCTTACCAACAATGTCAAAGCCTGTCAGCAAGCAAAAAAAGCTTCCTTCTCACATGAAGATAAAGACTACAGAGGTTCAGAGTTTTTAAGGTTGTCCACAGAAGAGTATATGAGGAAGTTCAGTTTTAAGCCTACCTGGGTTGTGTTTTATGACGTTTCTCAGAGCCTCCAGGGCCATTTCAACTCTCCGTAAGCGATCTCCGTGTTGATTGGACTCCACTTTCCCAGTCTGAGTTATTGCCATGAGCGTGTGAAGGTATTGTGCTTGTGAGCCTACGTAATCCAAGAGGCTTGCAGCAAATGCTTTAGGAAGCTTGGAAGTAGAGATGACAGCATTTTTAGCTGTGTGATGCAACAGTACCCACAGTAGAAGAAAATGTATCCAAATAACTTCTACATTTCACATATTCCTTTCTTCCAGACAGGCAACACTTCTCTATGATCACTACAACATGTCGATCACATTAAACCCTATTTCTATCTAAACATACACTTAAAAAGCTGCCACTAGTTCAACAGGTGTGTGTTTGCCCACATGCATCCATTGATTGTAAAACCAATAGCCAGAATCACCACCTCCTGGAATTACTGAATCAACCCAAGTGCTGCCTCATAAGCTTGTAGCGAGAAGTCATTAAGACATCTGAAGAGCACATCTTATGACAGACTTTCTTTCAATTTATTCCCCTCCAGTAAAGAGCTTTCTCATGACATGCTGATCTGGAAGGAAATTTCCATAACGTTTTGTATTTTCTCCATTCTGTTTGCAATGACAGATATTTAAATAGGAAGAAGTAGCATTCCTAACACTAGATTTAACAGGAAGGTTTTTAGCTACATCTCACCTCTAGTTGGAAGGTAGGGACCTCATTGTAGACTCTAACAAAAATCTCTCCCACAATAAGTTCCTTTGCATGGTCACTGAAGACAAAGTCAGATCCATAGCTCTTGTCACAATCACCCTTTAAGCAGAGATAAGCAGCACAAGCTCAGACAGAAAATAATCTTGTAGAAGTGTAAAGCTATAATCCGATAATAAAATAGGCAATACTTGAATAGAAAACTTAATGCTTCAGCAAGTCAGAAGCTCAGACTGGAACATAACATGAAATGGACAAGAAAAATCTTAGGGGTTTTGTTTGGAATGAAGAAAGTAACCTTGGGGTAGACAACAATGGATACTTGTATTAACCATACAACTGCATCCCAAGGGGAAAACACAGTCTTTAAAAAAAAATAGTACTGGGATTTAAAGTAAAGAGTAACTTACTCTCTTAATCATGCCTTCTTGCTGAGATTCCAAAAACTCTAGTAACTCAGCTCGTGTCCCATTGTTCCAGATCAAGTAGGGATTCTCTGTGTTACTGTTAAGCATCTTCAGAGTCTAAGAAAAGGAATTTACACAACGTAAAACGTTTTCCAACAGTTTTGGATCATTGTGCGCAGTAATCAGCATATTTCATTATATCAGTATATCCACTCTCATTAACAGCTAGACTAATTACACAAACAAGTTTAAAGTGTGAAATTTCCCATATTGGAGAAACATACAGGAAAACAGTATATGCAAGTTATGTAGTAAAGTGCAATCTAAATTTTAGTTTTCTCTTTAATCTGTTCTGAGACACACATACTTCACATTCTCCATCCACTTTTGACAGTGAGCAGCAACTACCTGCAGCATCTCTTTACTTCCTTGGCACCACTTTTAAAGAGTTAAAAGTTTTACCTTTGCTCTCCATCATCATTATATCCTTATGCCTTAAACAATTAACTCCACTTTTTTGTTCCTGTATTTGTTTTGCAAATATTATTGTATAAAGCACTGATCCTGTCCACAGTGTTTGAGGCTGAACCAGTTTCTTCTCCCTGCAGTTACCTTAACTGCAAATAACAATCACACTGCTGTTCTCAGCATCAAGTTGGTCTAAGAGAGTTCAGCGTTTTAGAAGTGACCAGCTACTCCTTTTTTAAGTCACTAGAGAAAGTTTTGGCCAACAGATGCTTACCTCAGTAGGACTGACCACAGCAAGTTTTCTTGCAACGTAGGGTGTCAACATTCCAGCCAAGCTTTTCCTGATTGTTGGGTTTTCAGGGGTAGCTTGTTCATCACAAAGATACCCTCCAAGGCGACTCAAGGCCAGGAGACTCAGCTTAGCAAGGCTATTTGCTACCTCCTGAAAAATACAGAGACAGTTTGAGAAAACTTAGAGCCTTCTTCTGATAGCAAAAATTTACTTTTATACTGTTTGCTATAGATTAAAAGTGCCTTGCATGAAGTCCATTAGAAACCATAGATTTTGGCAGCTTTAACAGTTGAACGCTTTAAAAAACCAAACTCAAAGAGTATTCATCACTACACAAAAGTTCCCTTCCAAAACTCTCAGTTAATGTTACTCTTCAGGCAACTCAATGATTCTAAGAAATATTTGAATGTGCTTGGTCTCTTAGTAAGAGATGGCAAACAACAGGGACTGGTTGTTAAAAGCACCTTGGCAACATTACCTGGTGGTTTGAATCTTCACTTTTCTGAATCCCACTCTCCTCCAGCGTATAGTCATAGTTGAAGAGGTAACCCAGTAAATACCAGAGAACTCCAGCTTGGAACAAATGTGTTTGTAGCCAGTAATCTAAGGCAAAGGAGCTAACACACTCTACTCCTAAAGCAGCTACTCGTGGTATGGTCTGAGGGGAGAAAAAATAAGTTTGCCTTAATACCTGTAACTAAAGAATGCCAACTGGTTTCCATAACAAAGATTTAAAAGCCAAAACTCGCTAATTCTGCTGTACTATCAAAGCAGCCCAGAGATGAAAACTGGAGACATAATTTCTGCAGCTGAAGTACTTGGTAACCAACAACATGGTTAATTTGTCAGCATCATTCAAAGGGAAGAGTACTTGAATAGTTATTTCATATGATTAGAAAGAAGCATTGATGAACTGCTGGAAAAACAATGCAAAACTGAAGCAGAGATTCTCAGGTGAGTTTTTAATGGCAATTCACGTGTCCAGCAGGGACTAAAGAACACACAAGCATATACAGTCAATTACTAGAATCTGGTTTTAGTTTACTGTTTTCACACACCCCACATGAAAAGTTAAAGACAAAATTTCCTTCCTTAATTCAGACAAAATTCAGCATTTTTTATAACATGAGGCAAGTTCAAAAGAGCTAAATGGTAAGAAAACTTCTCTAATACTGTTCCCAGAGTTTATGCTGACTTTAAAATCTATCTGCTTATGAAAGGTCTAATTGTAGTACTTTTATCTGCTAATTTGGTAGAGTAAACCAAGCTGCTTGATTGTCAGTTAAAAGGCAAAAGTAGCTGAATTTTTAGAGTGGTTGCAGTTTAAATCTACAGTTTAAATGGACTCAAACACAAGTGTTGAAACAAGGCCCTTGAGTTCTGTATCTCATAATTTGCTGGGATCTTACAGAAGAGTTTGATCAGTCACTGCAAAAATGAGGAAAGGCTTAAGGGAATTGGGCTTGTTCAGCCTGGAAAAGAGAAGGCTTCAAGGTGACTTAATTGTGGCCCTCAAGCACCTGAAGGGAGCCTGCACAAAAGAATGAGAGGGACTATTTACAACTGTATGAAGTGACAGGACAAGGGGAAAAGGCTTCAAACAGAGATTTAGATCAGATATTAGGAAGTATTCTTTACTGTGGGGGTGGTGAGGCACTAAAACAAGTTGCCCAGGGAAACTGTGGATGCCCCATCACTCTGTCTTTGAAACTCCCAGGTTGGATGCAGGTCTAGGCAACCTGGTCTAGTGGAAAGGTATCCCTGCCCATGGCGGGAGGTTTGGAATTAGATGAACTTAAGGTCTCCTCCAACACAAACCAGTCTATGGCTGCCTTATCTGCCCTAAAAGCAGAATATTCTCCTAAACATTTAACAGTTAAACACCCATTTGGACAAAGAAATGGAGCACTCACCTTGCCATAATACAGTAGTCTACAGAGGTCCTTAATTATGTTAGGCATTTCTGTAATCTTCTCTCTGCATTCCTCAAACTGAGCTGCTACACTGTAACACTTACTAATGTATCCACATACCTACAAAACACAACATTTTATTGGTTCCAAGTGGAGGAAAATGCATGTTTACAATTGTATTTTTAATATAGTACATTTCTACAGTAATTTTTACAGTATATGTATTTTTAATATATACTAGATCAATGTTTTTATTATATATACACACATATTTGTGTTTATTATAGTATTATACATACACATACACCATGTAGTCTTCTGAGAAGACAATACACTCAGTTAAAGCTGCTGCTTTAAACTCACCTGTACAGACATATCATCTGGCTTGCTGGAACGAGTCAATACTGCTACACAACGATTAAATGCTTCTTGCAATACCTGTGAGATTTGGATGATGCACAAGTTCAGTCACAACAACAAAAAAAAAAGGTAAAAGCATGGAAAAGCAGAACATTAGCTGGTAAAGTCATTTTTAATGGCTGAAGGGAAACATTTGTCAAAAAATCTGCTGCTTGCATAAATGGTTTGTAGTGCAAACTACCTTGCAAGTGCTAGTAATAACTTCTGATGCTTTAAGATCTGGCAGTCTTCTTGCATGTGAGCTAATGCCCCAGTCAGTGGGCAGATGACACTAAGTTGTGTGGGAGCGTGGATCTGCTGGAGGACAGGAAGGCTCTACAGAGGGCTCTGGACAGGCTGGACCAGTGGGCCAAGTCCAACAGTATGAGGTTTAACAAGGTCAAGTGCCAGGTCTGGCACTCACATCTCAACAACGCCAGACAGCAACACAGGCTGGGGGCAGAGTGGCTGGAAAGCTGCCTGGAAGAAAAGGACCTGGAGGTGCTGCTCAACAGCCACTGAACCTGAGCCAGGGTGTGCCCAGGAGGCCAGGAAGGCCAATGGCATCCTGGCCTGGATCAGCAACACTGTGACCAGCAGGACCAGAGGAATGAATGTCTCCCTGAACTCAGCACCCTGAATGCTGTATTCTTTTTCAGGTTCCTCTTACAAGAAAGACATTGAGGTGCTGGAGCATATCTAGAGAAAGGCAACAGAGCTGGGGAAGGCTCTGGAGTACAAATCTAATAAGGAGCAGCTAAGGCAGTAGAGATTGTTTAGCCTTGAGAAAACAAGGCTCAGGAGAGACTTTATCACTCTCTAGAAGCACCTGAAAGGAGGCTGCAGCAAGGTGGGGATTGGGCTCTTCTCCCAAGAAACAAGAGACAGAACAAGAGGAAATGGCTTCATTTTGTACCAGGGAAGGTTTAGATTGGGTATTAGGAGGAATTTCTTCACCAGAAGGGTGGTCAAACACTGGAACAGGCTGCCAAGAGAAGTGGCTGAGTTACCATCCCTGAAGGTATTTAAAAATGCATGTAGACATGATTTAGTGGGACTTGTCAGTGTTGGGATTAAAAATTTTCCAACCTAGATGGTTCTAATATTGTAATATGTGCAATGAAAAGGCCTTCTGCCCAAGTGACTTGTTCACATTTATCTATTCATTCACATAAAAAATGCAGCAGTTCTGTAAAGGAGTAGAGAAACTTCACATGTAGCTTGCTTATCCACAGTTCAATAAACAAGCCTAGGTCCACAAAAGAGTATACTCTGCAAGATGTTTCTCCTACTGTATCCAGAATATCTGAGATGTTAAGAGTAACAGGTGTCTCAAGACCAAAAGTGATTCTCAATTACATCTGATTTCCCAGGCATCAAGGATCTAAGATTTCTAGCTATGAAAAAGTTAGACCTAAAGCATGCATTTCACACATTTCTTTACATTTACCTCAATTCCACTTTCTCTCCTCAGTTCTTCTGCATTTAATGCTGAACAACTGACTGTATGAAAAGCAAGTTCTGTAGCAGCAGGCAACAGTGGAGATTCTTTGGAAAACAAAAGGTCATCTGATGTTTCAATGGTAATAGTCTTTATAAGCATAGGATAGCCTGCATACTTGTAAGGTTTCAAATCTGAAAGAGGAAAAAAAGTCCAAATTTACGTATATGCAGAGTCTAAGCAATTTAAGCCACAAAAAAATTGTTGGTGGAAGATAGATATGTAAGGACTAGGAAAGGAAGCCAACACCTAGGGAATCTAGAACAAGACTGAGCAGTCCACACAATCTAACTCCTCATCACATAGAGCTAGCTGTTCATGCTAGAAGCTAACAGAGCTTCACAAGAAGAACTCATTTAAGATCAAAAAAGGTTTATCTCCAGCTCAGTAAGGCCCCAAGCTCAGAGCCTTCTCAACAATCTCTCTCCAGAGAAATTCAAGTATAGCTTGGTGTGTGTCTTAGGCCAGGATTGACTAACAATAGGCCTATAAAGACCTTGTCCAGTTTGACACAACCATTTCAAGTTCTAAATTCCATTTTTCATTCCTCTAGAGTTCAGCTGTGCTAAGAACTTAATTTTTCCTATGGAGCCAATGTGTTAAGTCTATACCAATGCTGTGTCTACTTTCACATAACTGACAGGACTATGATCTCACCTGAGGTTCTTAGTTTACCATTATAATGTAACACTTACACAGCAAAACACTGTTGGCTCTGCAAGGCCTGGACATGGTGGCAGCTACCAGCCTGGGGACTGTAGCTGGAGCCAGGTGTTAGGGTGCTCTGCTGGAGCCAGGTGTTAGGGTGCTCTAGCTATCCCTCATTCCCAATTGAGCAATGAGGGAAGTCATGTTACAGCACACTCACCCAAGGACTAACACTGGTCAGAATTTCTGCAAGAATGGCTCATTGTTAATAGCAGATGAGTGTAATCTCATGTATAATCAGCATCTGGGTGACTGCACAGTAGTGGGGATTTTTCTGCATAGATGGAATTCTCCATACAGAGGAAGATTCAAACTGATTAGGATCGGAGTGGAGCACTTCAAAGAGCTATTCATGCTGTTTTGAATTAAGTTTTACTGCAGATTAATTTATTTCATAGAAGAAGTCCTATTTTGAAGCTGTATACCATAGCTACATAATGCTGTGGCAAGTCAGAAACCACATCAAGAGCACAAACTCAAGAAGAGAGGAGACTAAAGCTGAGCGAAATGACCACTAAAGAAATGAACATAAAACACTGAGGCATCATGCTTACCTTCCTTATGCCTGTTGAACAGGATGCTTTGAGTTTTCAAGATCAAAATTATGTTTTCTGGATCTGGCCCATCTATCACCTTGGCAGACTTTGTGCATAGAAACTCGTATGCTTTATTAACTTTTTCAAACATATCCTGCAAATAAGGAGAAACAGCAGTAAGTGTTGTTAAGAACCCTCTAAATTACTGGGGCATCAGTTTAGGTGCCAGTAAAATAAAGCACTTCAAGTTATTAGCAACAGCACTAGCTTTGTTGCCCCACTGCACTTCAGGAAATACTGCAAATAACATTAGTTCATAGATAAGTTCTCTTTTGACTCCTGAACTCTGCCCTAAGCAAGAGACTAAGTCAATCATACTATGAAAAAAGCAGTAAGGAGAGTTGGACTGTGAGAATGGGCAGAGGATGCAGTCAGTCTCTGAAAGGGAACAAAGCTTGTTTAGGTCCTGTGTAACTCTCTGAACATGACCATTTCTGAGATGTGAGTTTACTGTAGAAATCTGAAATACTTGATTGATATTAGTTAAATTATTCATCTGTAGTATTAATCTGTATTTTAGCATTCACCTAGGGCATAGCTTTTAAAAAGAATAAAGACAATTTAATTGTACATTTCAAAATTCTTAATACACATAATAGCTGAATATATCCTCATTTTATGAAACATAAATTTGTGCTGTACATACCCTGCCTTCTGGATTCTTGTCTGGATGGTATTTTTGAGCCAGCCTGAAATAAGCTTTCCTGATCTTGCTTTCATCATTTCTACAATAGAACAAGTTCCATCAATAACACTTAATAACAAAAATCCAAAAACAACCACAGGAAAACAAGCCTGGGGCTCTGACAATAGTACTAAATAACTGCAATAGAGTGAAAACTACAAAGCTCTCCTATTTTTGTTTTAAAACCCCGCTTCATCATTTTACACTGAATTGGGGGTAATTGGGGGTAATAATGGTCTCAATAGGAAGAAATTTGAGAGACTGAAAGTATTTTAATACCTCTTGTACCTAATATACTAACCAGAAGGTGCTCAAAGTCCCTCACTATTTTAAATGAAGAATCTAAATGAGCTACAAGTCTCAAAAGTTAGTATTTCACCATTTACAATATGTGCACTGTTCTTGAAGGATAAACACAAACTGCTATTGGTTCACTTCTAGAGATCTGAAGTCAGAAACCAGTGGCAAGACAGGATGCAAAAAAGTTCTAAGGATATACTCACCAAGAAAAAGGGCAATATGGGGGAGGGAGAAGGATGATTACAGAACAAAAAGCTCCTTTGAACATATTCAAGTTCTTCTATATTCTTTGCTCACTATGGTTGAGTTAAAGCTTGTCCTTTAAAAGCATTCTTTTCCCCATTTTCAGCTTATCTAAATACTTTAGCAACTGTTTTCTCAAACACTGGAATTGTATTTCCAAGCTTTGTTTCTTTTTAGCAAAGCAATCCTCCACTGTGAATGAAGAAGCTGCTCCACCTGACTGGGCTGGTACCACTAAATTGTTCCAAGTACTGAGATAAGAAACTTCAGTTTGCTCAGTGCATGGAGTTTATTCAAAAGCAGTCATACAACTTTAAATCCTGAAGACAACTTACTGGCCTTGTCCTCTGGGTAGGTTAAGAACTTCATAAGCATCGTCTATTGACATGGTAGGTGGCTTCTTCTCCACCTCCTTCTTCCAAGCTTCTAGGGTATCCTTCAACAGTTTAACCTGAAGAATTACAATTTATTAGTGTTTTATTTATGCTGACACCACTATACATAATTTTTAATAAAATGCTGTTTTATTAATGAATCCTGTATTTTATTCAAGATAAAAGCACCTTGAGATTAAAATGACATAATAGTCAAATTAGAAGATGGAGAATCACTTAAATAAGATGCAGTTCACATCATGATACTATAAAAACTGCCAAGTGTGGGCCTGATTTTTCTGAGCCTGAGAATTGCTAGCTATTCCCAATGGAAACTTTTCAAGTTTTTCTTTTTCCAAACAACTTTGTGTAAATAACTACTTTTTTCCCATAACATGTCCAAGTAAACAATATTCCTTTCCCATAACAACCTCTCTCCCAAGTGTTGTTTGCTATTTCTGTTACTTAACCAATGGAGAGAGGTGTCAATCCTATGGAGCAATAATGTGCATTTTTAGCACAGCGTATTATAAAAAGGCTGAATGAATTGTAAATAAAGCCTTCTGATTCTCTTCTGGCTGCTGACTGGAGTCAAGCATCTTTATTTCATGTCCTACTGTGACAGCAAAGTTGCCTGAATAAAAAAAGCTGCTTAGTTCTAGTCCATAGACTTGTACCAAAAAGATCTCTTCAGTTAATGTACTGACACATTGGTTTCTTCTGCAGGGTGGACAAGTAAGAACCCCAAAGTCATGACCTCCATTCCCTCTCCCTGCCCCCAAAATAAGATTCCCTGAAACCCTCTCTGAAGTTTCTAGGATGCTTGATTTTGCTATTTAAGAAGCAACCACAACAAGGATACACTTATGGGGTTGCTGTGTGGAAAGAACACTATGCTGCTTCAAGATAAAGTAGAGTTTAATGTACTTATTTGTGGGCCAAAATTCATGATAAAGGAGTTACTTGCAAAAAACCCAGAATTTGATTTTGTTATTATTTTAGGACTTTTTGTTAACCTTTAGGACTGAAAGATCAAGAACTAAATGAATCCTAAAATACTTACTGGATCTTTAATTGGCCATTCTGGAAATCTGAGTGTATCACAAAGATGCTTGAGGTAATAAATGTTACAGAACAGCTCATTTTCCAGTTGGGGATAGTTGATAACTGGGATTGGACAGTATTGGTAGAGGGCTCTTGTATTGCTTTGAAGACGAGGGGTGAAGTCAGCAAGATGAGCAGCAATCTTCTCTATCATCAGACGCCTAAGAGTTACAAAGTTTAGTTTAACACCTGCCCAGCAGACCTCAATCCTCACTCAAGGTACAAGCATGTTCAATAATTTCTTCTGGAAAGGTTTTCCTTAGAAGTTTCCCACATTTCAGCAGGGATTTAGAATAGGCTTCTCTCCTATTCTATTAGAGAGTTATTTAAACACCATAAAATTAGTTTATTAAAAACAATTAAAAACGATATTTTGCCTTTCTAAACACTTCCTTAGTTTCTGGAAGACCCCAATTTTTATTGGAATATGAGATGTATAACACAGAGATAGGTGCTGGTAATAAAAAAGTACATATACATGAGTAAGTATAAAGCACTTCACATACGTAGTCAAGTCTCCATTCACAAAAGTAACTTACTCAACATGATCAGGGAAATATTCCCCTTCCCACTGCCAATTCTGCTCTCCCTTGCTCTGGTTATTTTTGGTTGAAGCAGAGCACATTGCAGGACATTGCCCTTGCAGAAGGCAAACAAGAGGAAGCCATGGAATCCAAGCACTTTCAGCTTTCTTTAAGAAAGTCAAATACCTATTCAACATAACCTGTAGTTCAGGTTTATTTGTCCCTCTCACAGAAAACAGTTACCTCATTTCATTGCTCCAAATTGCTTCCGGAGTGTCAAATTCTCCAAGGAATATCTCAGAAAATTTTTCTGGTTCATAGTTTTCTAAATAACACACCATTGCTTCAGGAAGAATATGTCCAAGTATACTTCTTTGAACTATATCTTGACTTTTTGTCTACAGAAGAGATCACATGGTCATCTCAAAGGTAATTGAATTCTGTCTTGCTAACTAATTTGAGACCTAAAATCTCTCCCCCTTTTCCCTTACAGTCTTCAAATTCTAGTTAAAACAACTACAGGCAGTTGGCAAAACTGTTTGGAAACAGAGGTAGTTACTATTGCAATCTACTCACTTCTTCAGACTTGAAAGCTTGTTTTGTATGTGTGTATTTCAAAAACCTAGAAGAGAAACAGCAGTTATTCTCTTTTTGTTTGATACTTAGGTACCCTTGAATAGTAAGCAGACAAAAATTAGTCCAGCTGGCAGGTATTACACATTTACTTTGAGATGAAAGAGTAACTGCAACAGTTGTATGAATTTCTGTACTAAGTGCATTAAATCCTTAAAAAACTAATCCTTAAAAGGCTAAGCACTCCCATGTTATAAATGTTGCCTTATGTTCATCATTTCAGTTTGAAAGTCTTGTTTTGAAAGCTTGTTTTCTACACACACAAAAAAGATGCTGATAGAGACACAGACAACCTCTGAGCTGTTAGATCATCACTGCAGGGATGAAACAAGATGATTTTAGACTAACTGCTGACAGTTCTATTGCACCAGAGTCATCACGGAAGCATGCAATCATTTCCCAATGCATTTCTGCACAAGAGATTTAACTGGAATTGTAGGGACAGCTTTTTATGAATTATTGCATTTAGAAGAAAAGTACAAAATAGAACTGCAATAGCCACCTGTATGTGCAGTGCATTATCAGGCAGCACATAGTGATTTAACTCTTTTAGGCTTCAATATTGAAAGAGGCTATTAGATTTTTTAAACCCTTTCAATAACTGCCTACCAAAAGCTACATTAGCATATATGTAGCCTATGTTAGTGCTTTTTAGCGCTTGTAATGGTTTATTCTTCAATAAGGCATGCCCAGTTGTACTGTTAGAAATATATCATCAGTCCCCCTCTGGAAGGATCATAAACAATTCACTTTTTAGTGACTGACTAGATCACGTGGAGGCAATACTTCTAGAAGAATTTCATGTTGGTTCTAGCAAGCCACACTCACCAGAGCGTGTAATTAAGAGCAGCAGACCTGAGCATGACTGGCCAAGAGGTACTTTTGGTAGTTTTTTTTAACTCACCTTGCAATAGGAAGTACATTGGAACCTGTGTACATCATGATGAAGAAGAATACTCCACTCAGATAAAAACGAGGTAACTGAGGGTTGTCTTGCATGATATGAGAGAGCAATACAGCAACTTTTTCCACAAGAATAGGATCAAAAGTCAGCAATAGCTGAAATCAAACACAAGCATTTATATTAGCTGCAAGTAGTGCAAGTTATCGAGACAAAATTGAAGTTTTAACTAATTATTGGGACAGCCCAGAAACATACAGGAATTACAGCTAAACAGTACTTCAGCTTAAAAACAGCAAGTGTCAATCAAGGAATATTTGAAGTAGAAAAGGACCTCTGAAGATGATCTTGTCAAACCCCTCTGCTAAAAGTGTGGTCTTCTAGACCTGGTTGATAAAGACTATGTCCAGGTGACTTTTCAGTATCTCCAAGGATGGAAATATTTATTTATGAGGTATTGGCTGAAAAGCACAAAATTTCCAACAACACCCTAGGAAATGAACAACTGCTTGGTCAGAGACCTGCTCAATGTTACAATTATTCTTTGATGTGTTTGCCACAACTAAAGTATTCTCATGGGGAAGATGGTAGAATAAGTCACTTTCACTCATTTAGGTACATTTTTGAAGAGTTACTTACCTGAGTGATATGAGGAAGGCAAGTACTATCTGACAAGAGCCTTTTCACTCTAGGCAGAGGTCTTATAATAGCATTATCTTGATCCCTAAAAATATCAAGTAGTACAGCAGTAAGCACACATGTGCCTTTTTTCTTTCAAAAGCAAAGAACTTGATTAAGCATGAGTATTAGACTGTTGAAGCCAGATTCTTGTCTTTTTTTGTTAACTTCAAAGTTTGTTGTTAGACTTGGTAAGTGTAGTTTAGTGTCCTGCATTAAAGCAGTTCTGTTTAAATTAAACAAGAGCCTGTCTATAGCATTAGAAATGCACATAGCTTGTACATTCATTCCTGCAGTCCCTTTCACAGTATTAGTATTGTCTCATTTACACTCTATCTGCCCATAGAATTAATTACTACCATGTGAAAAGCTCTTTTAATAGAGTTCCTTAATGTACCACTACTTTCTAAGAAAAACCTTAAGACAAAATTTATGAATTCATGCATCTGCCAGACAAAGTTAACCCCTTCTGCTGCAAATCACTGTTTACCTGCTGGGAAAATATCCACACATGGTGATGAGCATGTTGAGGACAAGTGTGGCAAGGTCAGTCTCATTCAACACAGGCTGGCCACTGGCAAGCAAGCACCACTTCAGCTGAGGGATGACCTGCAAGGGTCGCCAGCCATCCATACCCTGAGCCCAGCAGCGAGTTTTTGAAGTCAGCTTTCCACTGTTCCATAGTTCCTGAATCTATTGCAAGATTAGAGATTAATTTAGTTTATGCAGCATTCAGAGACACCTTTGCTCCTAAACACTCACACTCATGACAAGCTTTTAACTGCTGTATGGCAGACTAATATAGTTGCATGAAATTTCAATGTGTTTATAACTGTCACAGAATCATGAAGTAGAAGGTGTCAGATTATGTTGCAAGGCATTGAGGGGTAGGCAGTCTTACCCAGAAGGCTGTAGCTCTTGGCACTACATCAAGTCTCTTATCTAGCTTTAATCCTTATTTAAAGAGTTACTTGGAGAACATTCTTTAGCATTGTTCATGGTCCCTCTTACTGTTTGAAACACACCCAGTCACCAGGACAGAAATCATTTGTGAAGCTGTGAGTCTGAAGCTGACATGTACCTCTTGAAAGCTGTAAGGACCACTCCTTTCTTTGTCAGCATTGCCAAAGTACCATTCCTTCTCACTCTCCCTCTTTGCATCAGGTGCTGCCTCAATCACGTTGCTCTAAAAGTTGATGTTTACAAGAATAGCTTTAGCTTCAGAGTGCAAATATCACATTTCTACAGAAAATGTGAAAAGTAAATTGATTTTTTTTAAGAGCTATCCCTTTTGCAGAGCAACATATGAGTAGTAAGAAACAAAGGCCCTGTACCTGCAAAGGGACTGTAGCTCTGCTTGTGTGGAGATGTGCCAGAGTAAGAAGATCTACAAGGATTCTGATGCCATTTGAATCCATAAGGTCCTTCACATTTCTCTGTTAACAAATGAACTGAGTTACCAAAAGCATTTTCTAGATAAGCATTGCTGCAATTAAGCATTGGAAAGATTTATTCAAGTAAGAAGAGACCACAAAATAAGTCAAATCATTCTCTAGATTAGAATGGTACAATCACCATAATATCTACAGGTTTCCTCCAGCTTTCTCACTAGTAAATAACAGCTAGCACATTACAGAAAGCTGTATCAAACATTGTTCTAAAACTTCCTCAATACTTGAATTTTTGTCCAAGTTAACCCTGAAAGACTAGCTCAGGCTATTTTATACAGTCAAAAGACTGATAAACTGCTGTTAAGTGTGAGTGTCCACCCTACCTTATTGAGGATCAGCTTGTTGAGGAACAGGATCAGTCTGTCCCGCTCAAGCCTGTCAGTGCACTGTTGCAGCAGAAAAGAACAGGTTAGTATTTCATAGCACATACTAGAAGATCCCTTCAAAAGTCAACATTGTTGCAGCTGCAAAGCCCCACATTGCTTTTTCATGCCCAGGAAAAGTTGCCGACTATTAAGTGTTTAGTTTCATACACAGCTAATAAAAGTAGTTTTCTGCTGCTGCTGCCCTCCAACACTGTTGTTGCCCTGGATCAAACACACTATTCGGCTAAGTTTACTGTTCTGTCAGGACTATGCTTGGATTCCCAGTGAGCCAGTTAAAACAAGAGAGAGAGCAGCAGACAGAGAGGGTCTTTGATATTACATGCCTAGTGAGATTATCAAGGCTCAAGGCAAAATAACAAGGGACTTCACTGCTTCACAGTTTTACTTGCAACAGCCAAAACCCATGCTGATGCAAGGAAAGAATTTCTTCAGACTGCATGGAGGTTTATTTTTGCAAGCTGAGTAAGTTGTCAGACATAACTTAACAGACACTTAATAGGCAATGCAGCTACTACTACAAATCTAATCCACCACAGGTGCTCATCTAAAGCTGTGATTAGGCCTAGGGCTACCACTGCAAGTCAGTACTTTGAAATAATGTGATAACAAGATTCTCATCTTATAAAGCTTCTGCATTTTTCAAAAGCAAGGTGAAGCTATACTTGATTTTTGTTGGTCTTAAAGAGACTAGTTTGAAATAACTCTATGATCATCAGGTTTTTTAGTTTAATTTTAATGAAGATAACAAAAGAAGACACTAAAAGCAGCTGTTGACAGCATGGAAAAAAGTATTCACATTCCATAAACTCAGAACTTGGGTTTCAAAGTAACTTGAAGGATCTGAACATATGTTGGTCTAGCAGCATGTTAACTACTATATTCAATAATTTAAAATAATTCTTACCCTTTCTAACATTCCAACAATGTACTTAGTATCAGAAAATGGTCCTATCTCTTCATGACACCTTCCATAAACAATGGCCAATGCTTGCAGACATAAGCATTTCATATTCACTTTTGGGGTAAGCAAGAAGCGATGGTAGAGTTCATTGAAGAATTCATAGCTAAAAAAGAAATGAGATTTTAGTAAAGAAAACAAACACGGAATTTAGGAATGAGATAAGGTTTTAATAATGTCTCACGATCTTTTGATTGCTCCACTCTCTTCAGTTTCATCTTCTTCCAGCAGCAATCTTAGATAATAATCCCCTATTTTTATTTCCTCAGAAAGGCACTCATATTTTACCTGTAACACAGAACACCTTACTTAACAATGTATATTGTTTCCCCTTCAGTAAGTTTTTGATTGCATAACGAAACTGAGCTCGATTACATCTAAAAACTCAACAAGGTTAGCAACCTCTCCTAAGTTGTAGGAAAACTGAAATCTCCAAGTTTTCTGCTAAAGAAACACACATCTACAAAACAAAAGCCACTGGCTATTACTGCCCCCTGAATAAATGAAGCTTCTCATCTTACTGAAATGTTCATTTCCAGCCTTTAACTAACTTGTTTCTAACATCAGCTGGTTTTGTTAGCTAAACTTGGGTAACACACGATGCATTCAGTGACTCAAGTTTTAATAAGTAGTTATTCCACTGCAAGGTATTTCACTTAATGTTACTGCAAGTATGAAACACAAGCATGACCTAATTACTAGTTATACTTGCTATTGTACTGGATAATAAAAGCCTAGAGGCATCAGTTCACAAAAAATGAAGCTGAAGTACAATTGCACAATAAAAGCCATCATTAACTTCACAGCAACTACATTAAATTTAACAAATGCCTCGATGTTCAGTGATAACAAGCATTTGGCAAGCACTTCAATTAGAGGCGCCTCTAACATACAGAAGCCACTCTACAGTGGTTTTTCTTATCTATAGTTCGCAGATTACTGTCATGAGGCCACAAAGTTATCTACAGATTTGATCACAGCATATCATACAGATATCCCACTAAGTGGTGTGCTCTCAGAGGAGTCTCAAGCCACCATCCCCCTTGGCAAAGTGACAAGGTTCCACAGTTAATAGAAAAACCTTTGTCACCACTATCTAGACCAAATACTTACAAGCATAGTCCCATAACATATTCATCACTATTTCAAAATAAATATGTGAGACAGCAGCTTCTCAATCTAGTCCCAAAGTATCCTGGGTTGTAGTTGCAAGAATGCTACTGATACATTCCAGCAGCACAAAGCCACACAGGAGTGTAGAGCACATGGGGGAAGTCTGTATTACAAAGTTTCAAATCTATACTTCTGATTCTGTCCCAGTTTGCTATGCTAAAAAGATGGGATAGCAGACACTGTGACACCCAGAAGTCCTGTGCCTGACCTATACCTGAAGAAAACTTTGAAAGACAAATGCCAGTACAAGAAATACCAATCTAAACCCAGTCTTAGCTATTCACTGCATCAACATAAGAAGCAACCTGTAGGTGTGTGACAGGGATGAATTACATACATAAAATTGCTCTCTCTCATAAAGCATTAGCCTGATGTCCCGCAATTCTTCCTGATTTGCAGAGTAGTCAGCTAAGAAATTCCCCAAACCAGGTTTGTTCTCATTTCATTAATAGTTCCCAGCTCAAATGTCACTAGAAAGCCATACTCTAACAAGGATGGCAATGGGAATATCTTGCAGTTGAATTCAAGGGTGGCCTTGCTTGGCTTAAGTGTTACATATTAATTAAAACCACATTGTTGTGTGGAACCACAACAATACTGGAAATAAGAGAACAATACAAGAAGTGTTTATTAGCACATTACTTGAAAACATGTTGCAAGATGTTTTGAGAAAGGCAATCAGGACCATACTGATTGCTTTGTAGAAGCAGTTTGTTTTTTTTTTTTACTTTAGGCACTGCTGTTCCTCGAATGGGATGACAAGTGACCTTCACCTATAATCTACAAGGCAGCGTGTTTTAGCCCCATAACCTATTCATAATCTGTGTCAGTATTTAACTGACACAAGACTACTGAAACATGAAGGAAATAATAATAAACTTGTTACCAGGAAGATGTGACTTCTGAAACTACACCAAACAATTCTGATAGAACACACACAAAAACAAGTATGGCTTACCTCAACAACAGTGTAATGACCAACTCATGTCTTAATGCAAGAGTACACCATGGGTTCTGATAAATGTTTTATCTCCCAAGCATCATTTGTTAGGTTAAAGAGGCTTCTGTTTTGCACAGTGACACTGGACAGTAGTACCTGTTCACTGATTCAAGCCTTAGCAGTTGATTCCATAAGCCAAAAAAATTTCTAGCTTGAAGTCAGGGATCATCCACCAGGATTCACTCATGGAGTAAGAGACAGGGTACATTTCAAGTAGACATACTTTACAGATGTAGTTTGTCCTATGGAAGGTCATTTACCTCAAACTCCTGGTGGTTCCATGAGATAACATTAGCACTACCAAGTTCTCTGTCAATATTAAATGCTCTCATCTCAGACTCAAGAGTATCTCTCAGTTCTTCCCGTGTTTTGAAGTTCCAAATCAAGTTTGATCTAGCATGATCCTGAACAAATCTAAGAAAGAAGTTACATAGTTTAAACCCTCAAAACCTTATCTAAAAAGCAGACAAGATTCAGCTGGCAAGCTAGGGGAGATCATTAGCATTAATGGACCTTAATTAGAAGGCAAAGAGCAGTGGTCTCCAGTTTGTTACAGTAATTACAGTTATTCACTTGTATAATGTTTTCATAGCCATGGTGGCCAGCCTAGACTAAAGCAGGCCTTTGGGCTCAGTTTGTCATCTGCATGTAGTTGAAGACCAGGAGATATGCAAGTGATTCACTGTAAGCCAGGAAGGGTAAACAAGAGCAGCAGACATGCACATACACCAGCTGTGCTTTAAACCAACAACAATAACATAAAAAGTAGCTCATGCAGTAAATTAGAAGTTGACATCTTAAGTGTCACAAAACAGTCAGTGGACATTCTTTAGCAGCAGTTACCAACATAGCCTTTGGATCCAAAGACTAGCAATGGACTTAATACCAAAGGTTTAGGAGTACACAAATCCTCCTTTCATGAAACTGTATTTGACATTTAGAAACATCAAGCAGTTAAGTTGATGAAATTTCCCCAAGCTTGCTTATATAGTTTGTTAGCCAAGCCAAGCTTTTTCAGTCTACTTAACACAAGGGCCGTAGCCAGAGCGATACATCTTTTTCAGATAGAAACCCCTTCCTCGTTAACTTTGACAGCTCTGAGAACTCTGAGAACTCAGGTAAGCAAGGTGCATTTAGGACTTGTGGCACTATTTGAAATCCAGTATCCAACTGCTTTCTCTTGCCCTGCTGTAAGTTCACGTCTGTTCCAATTCAAGTTACAACATCTTGAGTAGCTTAGAGGTTGACATACAATCAAACTACAATGCTTTCCAGTGCTACTTCACTTGGCCTTCAATACCATGCAGATTTGCACCTGCAGTTTGTTATTTACTCTCTCTTTTGGTTCAAGGGGAAAATTATGTAGTTTGATAATATTTCAGAAGCTTTCTAAAGTCCTTCTTTTCCTAAACACAAGTGAAATCTTTAAGTATAGCTTAGGGAGTTTTTAGTAAGTAGCTGTTACAAAACATTTGCACTGTTTCAAGGCAGGCAGAAATTGGAAGTCACAGAAACTAAGAAGATATTAACAAAAATAACCAGCCAGATAAAAACTTTTATGTGAGATCACCACATTAGCTTTAGTATTTTCACCTGTAATAGAAGAGATCCCAGTTTGCTTCTATTTTTATTCTTTGGCGCCGTTTCCTTAATATCACTGGTTTTTGAATAATGTTCTGCAAAAGAATCAGACTTCACAAGTTAGTAGAGGCACATACCTCCCATTTTTCCCTTTTAAAATAAAAGGCTGGATTTTTTATACACTCCTTCAAAAACCATACTAAGTTAAGCCTCATTAATAATGAGGCTTTTCTAGTGAGTAGCAGCAACAGATTTTCACAAGTGTTATTTGCACCAGGTTAAATCATGCCAGAGAAACTTTCAGCTGTTTGACAAATCATTTGTTTAGAAGCAAGTTAACCCTGAGAAAAGCTTAATTTCCACCACCATAGGCATTCATCAGCTCCAAAGCTGATGGAGGTGAAAACACACATGAAGAATGTTTTGTTCTTGAAAAGAAAGAACTAGAGGAAGTCAAAAAACAAAACCAAGCCCAACTTGGTCACTGAAAGCTTCCCTATTCTGATGAAGCATGAAATCAGTGTTATCATCTACATGAGGTTATCACATGCAAGAAGAAGTCTGAGCAACAGAGTCCACACAAGTAACAGAGATATACAGACAGACTCACCATATTGTTTCTGTCCTGATTATGAAGAAAAATTTGGAAGAAAAAGAAAAATACTTTTAACACTCCAGAATCACTGAAGTAATTTAAAGCATTAACACCAAACTTGCTACTACCTCTTCCAAGCTACACTTTCACACACTTACTGTGAAATGATACAGCTCAGAACTCCACATAGAAAAACGACTCTTTAAACTCAGTATCTAGACAAGTTATTTAAAGTGCAATTTGATCTTCCACAGTTTTTCCACATTTCTTCATTTCTCCTGTTTTGAACTTAATTCACCATTATTTCAGAAATGAGTCAAACTTCTGCACCATGTTTGACATCAAACTTGAGCTGGATTTTCCTAAATCAAAGCTTATTGCTACAAGTACAGAACAAGTATAAAGACATGCATTTTCAATACTCGGCATTGTGCTTTTCATCCTTCCTCACATATACAACAGATTGTTTCACTTCCAGAATGCATAAAAACAAGCTTAGTCAATATACTGAAGAAAGTTAAGGGAAACACCTCATAATTAAAAGGGTTTGTCATTTAGAACAAGGCAATAAAACTAAAAGAAAAAGGAGACCAACAGTAAGAACTCAAGCACTGCTTAACCTCTCCTCCTATAGATAACAGACCAAAACAATTTTTTATGACTTCAGTCTCAATCCTGACCTTAGGTACAGTCTTGCATTGCCCTTTAAGCACTGAGATACCTATATTCAAATGAGTCCTAAGGTGGTGTCCCTGTCCACGACAGGGGGAATAGAAGCAGATGATGTTTAAGGTCCCTTCCAACCCAGGCTATCCTATGATTCTTCAAACAGGTTCCGTAGCTAAAATATCACTGGTGTAAAGCACATAATTTTGAATGCAAGAAACATTCAGTTTCTTTTAAATATACTTCAAAAACTGGTTTTGCCACATTTCAAGGATTTCTCTCCTGTATAATTATCTTAGAAGAAATGCATATAGGCTACACTGCAGTTTGATAAGGTTGGCTAAAGCTTAATAATAACACTTATGCTGAAGGAATTCATTTGCCTGCTTTACATTCCCCCTAGAACCCATTTCTAACCCAAGAATATTAAGAAGCAGAGAGTTTGCTAAAAGGAGGGAGGACTCTCACAGCACAACACCTCTTTGCTATTTGAGTTCTGACACTCAACTGTGACTTAGTCAAGTTACTCTAACAAAAGCTTCAAATACTTTTACCTCTTTCTGAGCTATGCCCATTCGATCTCTCCAGTGCATCAAGACTAGATCCACCTTCTCTTTGGCAAATTTTTCAACTTCCTTTGCAGCTTTTCCAGCCAGTCTCTGCCACTCTGGCACTTTATTAAACTTGCCATACTGATCCTGCAGAATAAAACAAATTATTCAGAGTTGTGGGTTATCTTTGCTGCAGGTCAATGCAGCAGTCAAGTGTCTGTATTAGAAAAGTCACTAAGACTGTACATCTATATAATGGAATAGGTAAGACAATTGCAATTACTTACAGTTGCAATTTTTAAGTTATCTCTAACGTGCATTCTATCAGCATCTTTTTCAGGAACAGGATCAGCACTGTCAAGGTATGCCAGCAAACCTGGTGGCTAAAAACATTTAAAACCAGTGAAAACAAACACATGGCTAATGAACAGAAACCATCACACTAGGTAATAACATAATTTCTTTAAATCAGAGATTGCGAAACAGAATTTATATTCTACTCTAAAGTAAGTGTGTAAAGCTACAGCATTTTCTTTGCTGTGATTAGTAAAATGCCACCATTCTCAACAGAAGTGCACAACAGAGACATTATTTGCTTCAGTGCAGCAGAACTCTTGGCTATATCCCCTTTCTTAAAGCAGCACTTAATGCACCTAAAGAATGCAAGAAGAAAAGAGTTGATCCCAGGGCAATACTGAGAGGGATGAATAACACTAGAATCCATCCATATCCTCTGCTTTGGAGTAAACGCTACATGTGGCATTAGAGATGAGATAATCTTTTTTGACTAAGCTTTCCATAAGATAGTGACCAAGATCAGGATAGTTTGCTCTGCCAAAAATGAGGGACTGCTATTTTGAAATTAGAAGCTGGTAATTTCCCAGATAAAATAATTTCTTACAACACTACTCATTGAAATAACTTCAATAAAGTAACTTAAGCAAGAAGCATTCAGGAGGCTGTACGCGTGAAAGAACATGAGCCATCAGCATATGAACTAACAACATATAAATTTAACCAAGTTAGAAGCAAACTAAGTTGGACAGGCAAGACATAAAAGCATAGACAGAACTCTTAATACCCTAATTTCTTATTGGCACAAATAAAAAGCATTAGAGACATGCTTTCAATATCTCCCACATTTTTGTCCTTTTAATCAAGAAAAAGAAGTCAAGACACCTTATTTTTAAGTTTTGTGTCATAGAGCATTTTAAAAAGTATCAGGGAAGTAAAAGAAAACTTTTAAGAGCATGAGATGCTTTGAACTAGACATCAATATCCTTTAATTAGTAGATGTCAGACTGCTGATCTCCCAGGCAAGACTTTCCCCTTGGAGGGAAAAGGGAGTATGTTTACTATATAGACTGTCCCAACTTTGATACTGCAAGCTTTCATGTTTTATTCGTTACTCCATATTACACTTTTACTTACCAAAATACGTTTCAACAAATTCATAGCAGTTTTGTTCTCAGCTGTCCAGAGGCCAACCAAATGTCTACTTAGCTGCCTGAAAAAGCCATTGAAATTAACAAACTGCAAGTTAGTAATTTAAACAGATTGTTAAACCACTAAACTGTCACCCTTACCATGCTGATGAAATGAAGATGAACAAGAGCTTCATGCTCTTGATTGAGTAAGAGCACAAAGCATTACGTTGTCCAAGGATATGCTTAGCATGCTTTAAAGTGTTGCCTTTAAGAAGTCCCAGTGAGGTTAGTGGAACAGTAGCAGCACATGCTTTTTGAGCTAGACCTCAAAGAACACTTGAGCAATAGAGCAGAAACACCTAATAACCAAGTATAAGTTTATCCAGCCAACCTTAAGTTGCAGCTAAAGTTAAGAGGCTAGAAGCCATCAAGAACTGCTACATGCTCTACTTGAAGTCCTTAATACCAGTTATTGGCTAGAAAAGCCTTTCTGGGAGCCTGCCTTCTATGTCAACTGATGCTTTCTGCCAACATTTGTCACTAGGATTCTACTGCACTGAACTGAAGCATTGCTACAAGCACTTTGTAAGTAGTAGCACCAAACAGAACTAACATGACAGATGGTTTCATACCAGCTCTCTCCTGGATGACACACAGTGGCAACAAGCTCCACTTGTCCCTACATTCCTTAGCAACACTAAGCACTTCAGGAATTCACAGCTAAAGCTTCTATAATCTTGTATTTGGGTGGAAAGAGTTGAATCATCGTTCATCCTCCACAGCATACTCTCAGAGACCATCAGTTCTACTGACTGTTGATTCAGGGAATAATTTCTGTGAGGAAACTTCTCCCTCAGATAGGATGGGTGACCCTAACTGCATGCAAGAAGTCTGAGATGTGCACACCCCTTTTTATATAGTTGTACAGTACAAGTTGAAACTTCTTTTACAAGTTCCAAACATTCTAGTTGCCTTTTCTTTCCCTAAATTAAAAGAAATAAAAATCAAAACTTGAGTAACAATTAACCAACCCAAGCCCACCTCACACAAAAAAATAATCAAGGGTTTATTAAGTGGCTGCAGTCTTGGCTGAAGCTTGCTCTACTAAAACATACCAGCTGCTAAAGAAAACATTCTCCTGAATAATCTCAACTTTTCTTCCCTAACCTCCCAGTGTTCACTAGGCCATGACTTAGATTTTTTTTAAACAGATATATCAAGTGAGATGGACATACCTATTTGTAAGCATCCTCTGATCTGTGCTTATTGTAAACATAGCAGTGTGCAAGTGACGAGGTAAGGCACCTTCACTGAGGGCAAGATCTTGCATTTTGGTAGCAATCTCTTTGTCTCCTTCCTTTGGAAACAGGGCAAGATGATTACTAAAGAAAGAATCTTAGTTAAGCTGCTTTTATCTCAGTCTACAGTTCCAAGGCCCTCTTGACCATCAATTATGCCAACTAATATTCAAAAACCAGAAGCCAGAGTATGATAGGTTCTAAGTGAAAGTTCTCAACAGCAGCTGCTCAATGCTGCAGTAAAGCCATGGACCAGGTAACTGGTAGTTACATCTATGAGGATAGTAATTGAAGAGGGCAGGATGCCTGTCTCCCATCATACATCAGAAGGTTGCAGCAGAAGTATCATTTTCACACTGCAGTTATAGATTAGGATTAAACAAAGAATGGCAGCCACACGTAATTGCTTGTTGCTTGACTTTTGCTGACAGTAACCATTTAAGATTAATGGCTGCTGTTCAGTTTAGACAGCCACATGGGTAAGACTGCCACTCAGTCAAGATACATTAGTTGCAATGAATAAGAAAAAGCTTTTGCAGAACTTCTACTCATCTAAATGACAGGACTTTTATCAAACAACATAGTAACTTTTAGCTAACATCAGGTACATCGATGGGAACTTGAAGATTTGGAATTCCTCTATTTCAAGTGTTCATTCACTTCCATTCAAAAAAAGTACTAGATGAATTTCAGATGCATAAGCCACTGTGATACAATGAGGCACTAACTTAAGCCCTGAATCTCAACCCAGGAAGTGTCAAGAGTCAGTCAGCAAGGTCACCCTGCAACAATCATGAGCAGCCCTTGAGAAGTATGGGCTTGGCCCATACATTATGTGACATGGAAACTTAAGGCCAAAGCAAGAACACAGGCTGACATCACTAGTCTGCTCTGGGGACACCACTGCTTGCTAACCCTGGTCCCATTCCATCTGGCAATGCATCCCAGGAAATATGGCCTCTCCTTGAGGCACCCTCTAACATGCAGAATTCTGGTGGCTCTGAGGTATGTGGCTGAGCTACATACAACATTTACAGCCGAATCTTGACTGCAGTATGAACACATGCAAGGCACTACCTAATGTCCCAACTCACATGCTTTCCAAACCCCCAAGTGTAAGATAAAGCAAGTTGCTATATTAAACCACTCACAATTAAGCAGGTGTTCTGTTCCTCACCTTCCAACTTCCCCCTCCCCACTTTGAGAAGCTAATATAACAAACTTCCCTTGGTAAGCAATTGCGCTTCCAAAATAGACAATACGTATTTTGCATGCAATACCAGGTAACATTGATAAAACCTCACCTCTATTATTGCCTTCATCACCAAACCTGCTCCTTTCACAATTGCCATGGAAGGGTGCTAGAACAGAATGTTAACAAAAAAAATTATCCAAGTGCAAAAACTCAAGATTAGATCACCTGTGATTCAGTTTCCTTAACTAATGTATATGGCTGTTCTACCTCCAATTCAGTTTTGTGAAACTTAGCCTTAAGAGCTCTTATTCTCTATCTTGGAACAAGGATCTCTCACGCAACTCCCAGACAGAATTCCTGGCACTGAACAGCAGTATATATCAGAGAAGCTAGAATAATGCTGAGTAAAAGGGCTCACACAAGCTGACAATCAAAAGGCAGAAGAAAGTGCTATTTTTACAGTAAGAAGGCACTGACATTTTAGCTAAAAATGCTACAATCCTTGCAGGTTTACTACTGAAGAGGATGTTACTCATCTGTTTTCTAACTCTTTTAACTCTCATTTACTAAGAAAGAAACAAAAAGGCAGAACGACTTTCCAGTCAGGGGAAAGTCCATGCATCTGTTGAATCTACCTTAAAATCCAAGTGGTATTTTACTGCATTTCTGGAAACAGGTCTTAGGCAGTCTATTCTACAATGATTTGGCATATTATTCACCACAGAATAATCACCTCTATCTGATACCTGAAGGCAAAATAATAGGCCACTAAAACATTCACCATAACTGAAAAGGTTTAGGCACATTAACCAGCTGAAGACAAATCTGTCTTTCAGGAAAACATGAAATATTTCATGTTCACTGATTACCCAAAGCCTCTAACAATAGTGAAAAGTAAGTCTTACCTGAAAGAGCTTAAACAGTGTTCTTCCATTAGATGCCACCATTTCCAACAACATGTCAAACTGCTGCCCCTCAGTAGTCTCACTATATGGAGCACATAGGGCAAATGTCAGGAAGTCCAGAAGTGAACTAATTACTAGGGCACCTGTCCCATGATCCTGAAATTAGGAAGACAGACATGTAATTCAGATACAGTGGTCCAAGAGTATTCATGATGCTGAAGGTGCTTTTCCTTGTGATAGCATTAAAATAGTCTGTAAACAAAAACTTCAAGTTTAGAATACTCCATTACTCTGAATATGGCACTACCCTGGTAAATAATTGGTTTCTAAAGCATATTGGAGACTCAAACTACTTTTACCTAGTTTAATCCCACAAATCCAAGTTCATACTATTTTTTTTTACTTAAAAGAAACATCCAGTTTCCATATTAAACACACAAACACTGGTTGCAGGACATTCTAATTCAGTGGTATTGACAGCTACATCCTAACCTGTCAAGATCCAGGCTTAATGAGAACAAACTTCCGTGCCTGACAGCTGTATTTTTCAACTGCAGCTCCAAATATATTCAAACATGAATCTAAGTGTGACAAAAGCATTTTCATTGCAATTAGGAAAGGCACTTAAAGAAGCTTAAATCTGTTTCCAAAATTTGACTTACCACATGGGAATTGAATTTCTCTAGTAGATTTTCTAGAAACTTCTTTGAAGAAAGAAGGGAAGCTTTGTTCAACTGTTCCTGCCTCAAATCATAGTCATCATGCATGGGCTATAAAAAAAGAAGTATTCACTACACAGCCACATTTCAACCCTCAGTTCCTAACAGCTGTAATCCAAAAGCCACTCTCTCTACCCATAAAAAACACATTCTCCTTCAAGTTCAGCAAGAAATTACTGCATAACAAGTTATTCCATGTCTGAACACACTGCAAGTTGAATGACAGCCCCTATTTCCACATCTTTCAGCAGCCTAAAGTTCACATATTCCAAAGTGAAAGAAGCTGAAATTTAATACTTACACACATAAGAGCACAAAGCATGTCAATAGAGGCATGGGTTACTCCATCATTGTTCCTCTTGAGGGCTTTCACAACCTTCACTCCTAATCGTTCTCGGAATCTTTTGAAAGGGAAGCAAAACCACTAAGATCAGAGAAGAAACTAGAATCTTAAAATGAAGATGAAATCTAGCCAAGAGGGGTCTGCTCCCATTGCACTTAGCAAGCCAGTACCTTGATTATTTTCACAAATTTGAGATTCTTGGTAGGAAAATACCAATTTCACTGTTAACAACATGCTAAGCACATTCATCAAAATTAAGAGGTATCTGTGTAATTACAGGATACTATTTATAGAAAAACAGAAGTTTATAAAGGTCTCAGGCTAAGTGCTCTTGTTACTCTTCTCATCATTCTCTGTATTAGAGTTGTTCTATATTTCCTAGTCAGAAATATTTCAAAGAATTTTTTTGCTTTCAGAAGAAGAGTTTTTCTGTTTCCTCATGTTATTTAAGACAAAAACTCCAAGCAGTCTGTACTTACTACAGAAATACAACTGCCTAACATCATTTTATCTTGTGTTAAACTGAAGATAGCAATGACATCAGCATACTTTGAGAAAGAAGAACTGCCTACTTCAAGGACAGATGAAGGTACGTTGAAATTTTTCCAGTAAGAAAATCATTAAACTGTATTTGCCTCAAGACAGTGTATTTAGCACAGGAAGAATCAGATCTACTTGCAAATGATTACCTGGGATTCTTAATTTGCATGAAAGCCTGGTGGCAGCCTCATACCACTGAAAACAATCATGTACAGAGTCTTACACTCCTTTTCAGAAGGGAGTCCTAATTCCATCTCTCACTTTTAAACATAAGTTACTAACAAAAGCTTGAAACCTATTTTCATCTATTACTTCCAAGCTTGAGGAGACTTTGCACTTACTTTGGAAGCTGAGTAAAGGCAAGGAAGCCTGCTTTTGAAGCCACTAGTCGTCTGACTGCTTGGAATTGGCTTTCAAGCTCTGCATTAGATGCTGCAATATCTCCCTCTTGGGAGAGCAATGCTGTTATGGCATTATTAATGAGCTTCTCCTTGTTTTCTGAGAACAGACCCTGGTTAAAAAATAACCATCATTAATTTCTTTATGCATTAGCAACATCTTAAAAGGATGGGTAAAAGCTTTATTCTTACATCTTGTGTAACTGCATGTAGGACTCCACTGTAGGAAATGTTAGCATTGAACCTGAACACAGCATCTGCAAAGTTACCATCTGAAAAAAAAAGACATATCAAAAGTTAAGTGTACAGCACCCGACTCAATATCTAGATGCTCTAAAGAACACTATACACCCATGTAAGAAGCACTAGCTTACTTGGAGGAGCAGCCAAAAACTTCAGATGAAGGCTCTCTACTTCTTCATCTACAGGCATACTGAGTAATCCCCAGCGCTGGCCTTTGTGTGTGGAGGTCATTTTCACACAAACATCTCTGTTACCAGAGGCTCTCACTCCATCCAACAAGCTAGCCAGGAGAGAATCTCTGAGTTGGGACAACAACACACAAATACAATTTATATCAGAAGTGGTGCCAAAGAACTGAGTTGTAAGAAAAACAGGGGGGGGGAAAAATCACATCATGGGAGGTAGCAATACATGGAATCTCTTACTAACACTACTGCCAACAGCTACACCTCTGGAACAAAGCACTAGCCTTCAGTGTTTGTTTATTCATTGTAAGGAGAGAGCTGATTTACAACCAGTATAGCCAGCTGCAATCTTTCACTAATGGGATCAGTTCTAGATTATCTGTTAATGAGTGACACATGTTGCCAGCAAATTCATCCCTGTGCTTTCTGCAAAACCTCACTTAGCAGGATTAGACTGTATTACAGCTGCAAGTGCACTCAGTGACTGTTCTGTTGGTTGTTTTAAATAGAATCAACTAAGACTGTCTCAAGCAGAGAGCTCAAAGGGTTCACAGCCTTCACATTTCCATATTACTTTGACTGTGCTTTCTTCCTTTGTTTCAGATATACTGCTTATCCAAGTACAGCATACACAGAACTATACTGCTTAGGAGAAACAGGTTGTATCTAACTGTCCAATACCCTTTCACATTCATCAGTAAACTTCTGTAGAGATTTGCTCAAAGTTGGGAGGAAGGTAAATGGGAGAGATTTAGTTCCTGTAACAAATTTTGATTTGTAAGTGGCAGACTGCTAGAAGAGCAAGGCTTTAAGTTAACCCCTCCAAGAGTCAGAGTTTACAGAAGCTGAGGAACTACAAGCACTACAGTAGCAACTTCCATTTGAATGTATAATGCACAGAAGCTCCAGTTACCTTTCTGTTGAAGAGTATTTCCGAATTTGTCCTTTGATGAATTCAATGGTGAAAAGCTGGGGGTTTTCACAGTCACACACTATTGCAAATATCTAAAAATAAGGGACAAGGATCACATCATGAAGCAGTGTTACTTAGCTAGTCTACAAATTAAGGCTTACATATACTATTAATTCCTCTCTTTTAGAGCCTTTGTTTGAAGAAGTGGTACTGAGAAAGAATGCCCCTTACCTCGCCTAAAGGTTTCAAAGTTGCAATGTTGTAGGTAGCTGGATCCCTCTCAACTAAGCATGCTTCTGTAAGAGCTAGTACTCTTTTCACAGGTTCCTTGTAAAACAAGAGAGAGGCACGCTAGGAAAGAGAATACTTAGTACTTAATGGGAACCAAGTATGTTCAGTCTGACAGCCTTACCAAGTGCCTAGGTGTTATTTTTTGAACAACAAACTCTGCTAAAGATGTTATAGATTCATCACTGCTGTACTTTCCAAAGCGAAGATTCAAGTATTGCTCAAATTCTAGGGATTCCTTCCTTATCCGCAGAGAGATGCCTATGAAGTTGCCAGCATGCTCTATTGCACTCTTGATAATTTCCTCCCTTTGCTCAGAGGCAAACAGGTGCTGCAAATTTTGTCAAGAAAAAAAAAAATAACAGGTGAAAAATATGGCACAGCCAAAGAAAATCACAGTTCTATAAATAATCCCCCTCTATATACCTAACAGTAGGGAATGTTCACAGCAGCTGGACTGACCATTGCTAAGTGCATAGTCTAGACAGGTATTTATTACACAAGAGATTCACTATTACCTTTACATTTGCCTTAAAAAAAGATCTATAGCAGCTGTTCCTAAAGGATACCCTGCTACACATTAGTGTGACATCAAAGTTATGACCTGCATGACCTGTCTGTCCACTCTTGGCAACAGACCCTGACAGCCTGGCAGGAGCAAGGACCCAGAGGAAGCAACTGGGGCTGCCCCTGGTGATCTTCAAGGGTAGGGCAGCTCTAGAAGATCCATTCTACATTGCTAGTTTTATGCCAGAGAAAAGCATGCTGCAGTACCAAGTACATAGAAATCCTCATCTAGTCCTATTTTCTTAGTAAAGACTGAGGTAGCTATACCTAGGAATAATTTATGGTTAATAATGTAAAGATCCTTTTCAGCTGCTTGAAGTACAGTACACAGAAACCCTGTCATGATTTTAGAAACAACATTACACTACAATATTTCCCAAGCAAAGCTGCCAAGTAATCAGATCACAGGTCTAAAGAAGCAATGGCATCACTGATCAACCTCTTTCTGAATTGAATCCCTCCATCAGTTAAGGTAGGTAAGTAACACTACCTGTCACTTCTGTAAATTTGAGAAATGACAGGAAATTCCACATCCACATTGCACTCACATCCACTACCTGAAAAAACCTAGGTATTTCATCCTTTCTAGTTCTTAAATATGCAATACATACTCCCCTAACACCAAAAACCGTAACAAAACCCATACACAACTCTCAAATGTTTTAACTAATTTTCTTCCTTTTAGGATCCATCCATAAGCCTTGAGGTTCCACAGCTGAGTCCCAAAGATGCACATATTGGTATGCTCCAACTATGTTGAAGCTTCATTATTAAACATGCAGCTATAAACATCCTAAGATATTTTCATCCTGAACATACCAAGATATTTTTATTTAATACTTACCAATCTACTAAATCCTCCATAGAGGATACAGAAGCCTCCCTGATAGCCAGTAATATCAACAAAGCCTTCAATATTTCTGTAGTCATAGGAGCACAGGACCTTATTTGTTGCAGGATCAATTTGGTCAATACCTCCAGGAGTCACTTCCAGAATCACAGGTTTCCTTGTATCACTCCAGTGATGCTTATAGCAGTTATACCTCTGCAGAGAAAGCTACTTTTAGACATTCATGCACACCCCTTTACTACACAGCAGTAGCTTCTACTTATTTAGTAAGTTAAAAAAGATATATAATTTCCCTTAATGCTTTTATCTATATTAAGAACACTATGAAGCAAAGGAAAGTAGCTGTAGCTGTCAATTGACAAGGAGATCACAGCTTAAACGATGCATGTTGAAGCAAGGACAGAATTCCAGAAGAGCCACTCACAAAGAAAGTCTCTTGTTGCAGAAGGTGGGCTACTCACAGACTTCTGAACACTGAACATTGTGGTTAGATGAGGAAAGAGCATTTATACCAAATGCTGTTATTCAGCTAATTAAATCAAGTTGAGGTAAGCTTGTGACTGTAGTGAAAACTTTTCATCTCCCACAGTCACATACCATTACAAACACAAATTTACTTAAACCAGCAAAAGTCAGAGGTCTTCTCTAAACTGCAATACAACAAAGGGGATCCCCATATTCCAGCAGTGTTACTTTGCTCATGACTGAAGATTTATTCAGTGCAATACCTTAAATTACTTACAGGAATTTTACAACTTTAAGCACCTGAAGTGCTATCTTCTATGACCAAAAGACAAATATGAAGTCCAGCTCTGTAGACTGCATTGCTTATTACTTTATTACCACAATTCAGTAAATGCCAATCTTGTCTGTAATCTGTATGTCTATAGAAATATTTCTAGGAAGCATCAAATGTTCAAGAATGTTCAATGTTATGCAGAAAATACGTAATTAGAAAGTAAAGCAAACATTGACTACTAATCAATGTTTTTCTCCTCTCCAGATAAGAACTCCACATAGCACAGCCCTGTAAATACAACAGTAACATCCATAGTCCATGTACAAGTTTAAGGCTCAGGCCAATCGAAGAGAGCTCACATATTCTACTGGTAAAGAGGTTCCCACTGCTTTTGAACAAACTCCATTTTCTCTTCTCAAAGACTTCAGGGCCAAATTCACAAAAGCTATTTTAGGTAGCACATACAGCACAAGCATAAAATACACGAACAAAGTAGAAGTTTGAGTTTTTAGATCATTTCCATACATGATGCAGATAAGCCAGACACTTACCCGTCCCGTGATTTTTCCTTCTGAGAAGTCTGTCCTGAATCTCTGTAAAAAAGTTAACAGTGAATGAAGGCAAATATGACAACCTATCTATCCAGAAAGTCTACATTTAAGCTGACTCTGTTTTATGGGACTCATATTAAACCTCCTCAGAAGGCTCACCATTCCACTGCAGTTTAATATATTCAATATTTGTAGCTTTACTTGCTCTTTACAAATCATGAAGTACTTACTCCAACTGACACTAGATCAAGATCATTAACATAACAGCTCAAAAAACTTGCTTTCCTACTTTTTATGTGGGAAAAGAAAGCATAATAAGCTACCACAAATGGTAATGGTAACCAAGTAGTTACTGTTTGCTAAAAGAAAATAAAAATAAAAATCTTACCAGTGCCTCTGTAAGGAGTTCTGTTCTGTGCTCTGTAGAAAACTTAAGTGTCTCAGATTTTTTTCCACTCCCTTTGCGAAAAGTGAGATTAAATTCTGTTCCTTGTCCTTTTCCAACGGGAGAAATACTACAGATATCTCCATAAGGCCACTAGACAATTGAAAATAATTAGGTTATAGTGTTAGTAATTTTAAAGCTACATCTCCCTACCCGAAAACCCCTTAGAACCAACAATAACCCTGTAACAAGATGACATCTAGCATGCTATGTGACAGCATGAGTTTGAGCTTCCTATTTGATACTGTGCAAATTAACTAAGTGTCCTGACTCCCTTCAGGGACATAGCTTAGCAGTGATCAAACTTACCCCAGTTCCTTCAGAACAGCAGAGCCAAAGGAAAATTACTACTTGTTGGCCAATAAAGAGAAATTGCCTAAAAATACAAAACCCTGCTGGTTATTTGTAGAGTTAGTGAAGGCAAGGCAGACATTCTGTTATGTGTGCTTTTGTACACAGCTGCCACACCTTCTGAATTTTCTGAGATCTTGTCAGACCAGATGGTTTCTAAAGCCTGAATGCCACTATTCATTCTGGATAATGAATGTAAGGCAAAAATCAACTTCAAAAATGTCAGGTACCTGATTTGTAACTTCCAGCGTGTTGGGGTTGTATGTGGTGATGGCATGGGTTCCAACTGAAAAGACTCGCTTATATCTAGAATACAAAAGAGTGTTAAGTTTCTCCAGAAGTCACAGCAAAACCCACGCTGAAAATTATGTTAAGAACTTATATACAGGTTTTTGTTAGGAAATGGATATGGGATTTTCTTTGTTGTTACAGTTGACTTGCAATTTACCCCTATAATATGTTAAGCCCTTCTGTTCTATATCCATAAAGGGGATATACAGGTTAAATACTACTAAACAGATTTACTTATGCGTACCTCTTCCCAAATTAGTGACTAAATCGCATAATTTCTTCATCTTGAGGGAAACCAAAGCTACCAAACTCTAGAAAGACTCAGATCACTAAAGCTACCATCATTGTACATTGATATCACACATATGTTAATTGTCACAGGGCTTAAAGAACAGCAAGGTAGTTGCTTGTGTTTCAAATGTATCAGACACAAACAGCAGTGAGCTAAAGCTATGGAATTTAGAGGCATCAAGTGCAAAATCAAAGCCTTACCATGGCTTCATTTCCTAGATAATTTTCAAAATATGCCCTGAACAAATAAAGACTCTCTACACATTTCTGAATCTGAAAGTTTTGAAACATAATGAAGCAGAGTTTGAACTGGTAGATTATTAATAATACCTTATTACTTGCACAAACCATGTTCTAGGGTGCTTCCATCTGGAAGCCATCTGGCCCAAAAAGTAAAGCCAAACCTGAACCAGTGCCAGTGCTAGTAAGTATTCTCTAACTAAAGCAACAATATCTGAACATGAATGCTTTTCTTGAATTTGAACCAAGTAAAAATACTTTGGCTAGTTGTCCATATTAAAACTGACTCAGTGTGGGAATTGAAGTTTGAGTTCTGGGTAAACTGTGTGCTTGCTTGGAATATACATTATCAACCAGATGCTTAATTAATCAGAATCTGTGTCATGTTAGACTGCATCAAGGAGCAGCAGGTTGCTTCTTCCATCCTTCTCTGCATTCTTGTATTGCAGTCCTTTCTCCTCTCCCATCTGACAGGTCTGCAGTACAAACCATCATTTCTGTATAAAGTCAAACTTTGCATGGGCTGCAAATATATTCAGAGCAGCTCCCACATATCCCTCATAACAGGAAGGTCAAGAGCATCTATCTGACAGTCAGGCATCCTCACAAACCTTCCATTTCCCATTACTATTGAAATAAACCAGTGTGAGTTGAAGCCTTTACTGGCCCAGATTTTACTTAGGAATTAAAACGAGTGCTTGTTTTCTTCAAAGCTTAGGAACATCCATATTGAACTGATCTGCCACCTCAAGGAATTTTAAGTTTAACATATTTGCAAAACCTATTTGTTTTTCCACATAGTTGAAATTTCCTTATTTAAGATACAGGTCAAGGAAGTCATGAAGTAATGAAGCAGAAGCTACTCTAGCTGCTAATAATTCCACTATATTCAGCCTGTCAAAGAATGCTCCAGTTCTTCGTTCATAAGTAACCAACAACAGTTCCCTCTCCTCTTGTTGCACAATTTAGGTAGGTATTCTGTCTTTTATATGACTTATAAATAAGGTTTAAGTCCTTTAGAACACCATATCATAAGCAATAAAGCTCTTTATTACTCACTCAAGGTTTTGTTTACTTACTTAAGCTCCTATGAGCTGCACTGTGCTCTGTGGCAGAGTAAGGACTTGCAACCATTACACACAACTGAAGACCAGCTTCCAAACATCATCGCCCCTTCCTTTTCTCCCCTTATGCTCAAGCCTACATTTCAAGATCCAGGAAGTATTTATTATCTAGGACTCTTAATATATGATGGGACAAGGAACACATGACAGAACAGCAGTTTTGCTGAGTTGCCATTTCCCTTCTTTCCTCTCCCTAGGTAAATTCACAAGACCCAAGTCTTGTTTCATGAACAGAGGAGATTCAGAAGTCAGCTCTTACACGTGGCCTACTCTTGTTCAGAATTTCACCTATAAATATGTAAGGAAGGTATTCATACATCCAGGACTTAAAAGAGTTTACTATTGATTATCTTTCAAACTTCTCTGCAGTACTGTCTAATCCCAGGCTGTTTTGAGAAGAGCTAAGCAAATGTCCTCTTCCCCATAAAAAGGCTTTGCCTGTCCACTAGTTATTTCAAAGCACTGGAGAGATCTTTTAAATCAGAATGAACCTGGCAGATAAATTTCATACCCCACACCCCCCCAAAAAAAAAAATCTTCACTAATTTTATAGATCTACAGATTAACACTGGAGCATCATCATTTGCACTACTGGAAAATACTTTCTGGGCACACAGAGCCCATATTTGAAGTGACAAATTCTATGAGTAGTCAAAGTGATTCAGACTTATTTTAGCACCACACATTAAGTTACTGGTTTTAAAGTTATACATAGATTATACTGAGAATGTATAACTACGAACTGAGTGGACTAAAAAATTCAAATAGAAAATTACTAAAAACAAAATAAGCTTCTGCTGCAACAAATAAGAGGCAACTACTTAGTAAATACTTCTTTCCCCCTTACTATAAAAGAATTAACACACTGATTTTTAAACTAGACTTTAGACTTAGCCTGAAGTTCTAGAAGACTTGTATAAGTGTACCATAACGTTACCATCATGGTTCAAGATCATAACTTCAAGAGCTTGCCTCAGGCTCTTTAATGAGAGGGGATGGGCAAAAGAAGAGATCTGATGTTTATATATTTGATTTTCACCAACTGGTTCAAATCCAATGCACACTAAACTTGCATATATGCCACAGAAAATTCTTAGGAAAGACCAGAGATTTTCTGCTGTGGAACAGAAAGATTAGGAGGGACAAACTGTTCTAATATTCTACTGCAATATAGCATCTCATTGTTACTAAGGGAAGTTGTTTATTCACCCATGACCAGTCGATTCCAAATGCATGGATCATAACTCAGGTAAGACTCAATTTACACAAGTACTGGATACATTTCTACAGATACAAAACTAAATATTAAACAATTTCTTTCAAGCTAATTGAAATTCTGACTTAGTGTATAGGAAAGATTTTGCACTCAAAAAGTTGCTCAGTCTAGTCTGGACTCTGAACTACCCAGAGTTTTAATTTTTGCTGACAAAATTGCAGTGTGCTCTTTGATTAGACATTGAAGCAACCTCATGGTTCTTCAAAGCACAACTGTGAAAGATCTGTGACTGCTGCTCCTTGCAAGCCCATTCTCCTTTCCTTCTCAGTATTTCCAGTCTTTGACAGGATGAATGTGTCAGACAGACAAAAAAAAAAAAAAAAAAAAA
>WEIU01019069.1:491567-537940 GCA_013389925.1 Aegithalos caudatus | reverse complement strand
CCCCCCCCCCCCCCCCCCTGCCAGAAGCAAAGATAAACCTCACAGGAATCCTAGGACATAAAACTAGTTTCCCTCCTCCTGTAACATTTTATCAATCAAAATGCTTTTGTCAATCAAAATGTTTTTTATAAAACACTGGAGAGGGAGAAACAAGTATGCTGTTAAATCTCCCATGTGTACTTGGGTACACTAAAGAATGTCTCTCTTCTTTTTTTACAGCGCATGTGGAAAGTACAGGACATCAAATTCTGGGAAACTCGGCTGTACCTGTGGCTGCATGAGTGAGTTCTGTGGGTAAAACAGTGGGAGAGAACTGCAAATACATTGGGCTGACTGCTCACCTACCTGAATTATTCACACAGCCACTAGCACCAGAATAACTCTATGTGCAATGTTTATGCAGCAGGAGCCGAGGCAGAAGAACTAAATGAGTTGCTGCAGGTTAATAACAAGAATAAAAGAGTTAATTAAGTGTTTCTTAAGGAGTAAATCAGACAGAACTGTGGGGCTAACATCTCTGGGAAGTTTCTCTGTGCAAAGGGTCACTAATAAACAAGGCTTGGTTCTTAATGTATTTAATTTTTCCATTTAGTGTGAATGAAGAACAAAGGGGCAAGTGAGCTAAATGCACTACTGGACCAAGACACAAGAATCCCTAGATTTAGTGTATGAACTCAATTTTCATTTACTCATGGTTGTTTTCATTTACTGCATTGGAATTATTAACTACTCAGAAAAGCTCTAGGCTTATTTCCAAGGATTTCAATTTGTTTCTAGAAAAGTGTTTGTTTAATTAAATAAAATTGGTATTAAGGGCAGTTAAAGGTCCTGATGTTCTCTCTAAAATCCCAGTGAAACTGTACTAGCTTTCCTGGGATAAAGGTGCTCCTCCTGAAAGGGGCACTTGAATACAATTAGCCCACAACAATTTAAATTGCTCTTAATGAATCAAAGAAATTTGGATGTTGACTAAAAATTAACCCTCCATAAGTTTTTGAAGACACTGCTTTAACCAGCCAGGGATCTACTCTGTACCAGGGAAGACAGATCCACCACCGAGGGCAGGATTTATTTGCAGTTAAAAAGAGCTGTATTTTATGATGAAAAAGGCAATGATAAAATAATGAAAAAAATACTGTAAGTTTCAAATGTTGGGAGTTATGATTATGTGAGTAGTTAACTGCCAAGTAACAGAAAGCACAGCACACTTTTCCATAATATACCGTGGTTGTTGATCCTCAGGGGGCTTTATATTGTTGAATAAATGCAAGGTCTTTTCAACAACTGAAATGCAAAATATGACCCTCTGAAGCATTAATTTAAAGGATTTGGCATTTTCAAAGGGGAGGTTCACGAAGACAAATAACAACTGCAAGTTTCTAGGGAACAGGGATATTGCCTAGTCATGAAAAAAACCCTAACTTAGTATACATGAATTTATTTTGTGGGGATAGATGGAACCCTTGGGAGGGAATGAAACCGAATGAGTTACATGGCAGCTGACCCAAGTCTGCAATTTTTTAATGGAAGATAATTTGTTATATTATATTTGTCTGTCATGAACAAGTCTACAGCAGACAAATGAATTGCATCTTTTTAAGCCAAAAAAACCCCAAACCCAAGGCCCAACTGAAAACCTAAAAGACAATTCCCTTAAAAATAGGGAGGGGGCAGTGAAAGTTTCACACATATTGTGGATTAGATAAATTTGCAGCAGCACTTAGAAGGATTCTGCTCTCCACTCTCTGTTTTCTGTTTTTTTTTTCCCATTCCATTTTCTTCTTTCTTACAAATTTCAACTTTGTTGATATGTAAAATTTGCATTTTCTTTCATTTTTTAAAAATTAAAAAAAAATCATGGGTTCATAATTTGATTTTACATCACTGAAATCTAAAGCTTCAACTGTCTTGGATAGTCTGAATCAATTATGCCTCTAAATCAAACAGTATCATACATACTCCTCAGTGAGTCCAATTGCTCATCTTTCTGATCCCCACACTAGGCTTCTGACCACTGTCACCACCTACCAACAAGAGTTTTCTACCTTTTCCTCCCTCAAGTCCCACTCATTAACTCACTTTCTGCTGATAATCAGCAGCTTTTTTCCTCTCCAACATCTCTTCCACTATTTATGCTTCACCATGAACTCTTCTGAGCCTTCTCCTTAGTCTGATAACCTCTCTTATCACACACCAACAACAGTCAGCTCCCTCTTTGCTTTAAAAAAGTGGGGAAAAAAGATAGAAACCTAGTTTTGAGTCACTTCCCAGTCTTTGCAATTCTTGAAACAGCTGTTTCCAGGGCAGCAGTGCTGGCCCAGATGGTTGTGGTTCTCTCACTGGACGTGACACAGAGCTTTCTACTGAGCTGCTGCAGCTGCCTGCTGGATGCTGCTCAGTTTCCCTCAAATTGGATTGATCTTGTATGTGCTTTGTCCTGACACCTGGATAACATCGATGGAATAGTGTAAAATAACTTCAGCCTCAGCAAAAAGGCCTAAATGTTTACTTCTTTAATCCACATTTAGGTAGTTTTTTGAAAATGCCTTTGTAGCTACCTGGGAACTCGTGTTCTCATCCAGTTTGTGAGTCTTATCCACCTCTCCTAAAACAAACATCTCTTCTGATAAGCTGAACTTGATTATTGTTCTCCCACTGGTCACTCAGTTTTCCCTCTCTTGGTCCTGATCTTTATGATGGTTTATTTTGGACACAGATGCTTTCACATCTCACTTAAGAGTCCTATCAAATAAAAAACAACCTCCAAACTGCCTTTGTATTTTAATATTCCATTCTGGCTTTAGTTTTCATTTGTCATCTGTAGCAAATAAGTTCCCCTTGTGTTTTCTTATTTCACCAACTACAAGCCTACCTATTATCTCTGCTGCATGCATGTGGTTGATTCATGTGCCAAAAACTTCCCTGTAAAGGCATTTAGTGGGTCCAGCTAGAGGAGTCTTCTCAGGGCTTCCCCCAAAATGTGTGTTCTAAAAATCTTGCCAGTACTCAAGCCCTGAATAGAACCATTGTTTTCATGATAAAATTCCCAATTTTCCTCTCATTTAATGTTGTGTCTGTTACTTTTTCTTTGGTTGGGCAGACACATCTATTGTTTCACAGCATGAAATCACCCACTGGCTGCCTTTGGTTACTTGCTTGTCACAAATGCCTCTATTTATTTTTTTTCTTTTTTTTTTTCAGAAAAAGAGGAGTATTGGGAAGGGGAAGTGACAGGGTGATCCAGCTGCTGCAATATTTTTCAAAAAAAATCTGCTGGTTTTTGTAGATCAGTTGAGCAGTTTGGGATTCACACCAATCTGCCTTTACCAAGATTTCCTGCTTGCTTCCTGAAAATGGCTTGTGGTGTCAAAACCCTTTCATTGCACAGGAATGCTGGATAATGGTCAGAACTGGTTTGTAAGATGATGATTTAAGGAAGGTCAGCTATTTTAATGGAACATTTAATTGCACATTTAATCTGTGCGCCACACATATATAGAAAATTATTATTTTAAATTAATGTTTTTGTTTCTCCCAAGAGCACTAATCTAATTACTGCAGAACCCGCATTTTCACTATTATAATTCTTGACATCAGTCTCATATTCATGAATTAATTTAGGTGCCAACTTCTCATGCAATGTAAAGATGGCCCTCTGTCAATGCAAAAACATAAGAGGTTTTTGTATTTATTTTTTTCCTTGTTTTTAGGATAAAAACCAGACCTCAGCCACAAGATTTGTATTTGCCTTATGATCAGCATGGAGAGGGTGAAGATATTTTTTGTTTTGATATGTGGCTGTAGTGGCTTGTGATTACACCTGATCTATTTTCTGATAGCTCTTTGCTTGCAGGTACAGAGAAGCAAACTCAAATGGTGCTTATTTTTGAACATGCATTTAATTCTAGTGGCAAACACCTGGAGGGTAAGTTGCTGTAGCTTGAAGCAGAGTTGTGTAAGGAATATGATAGAAGTAGAGTTGTTTATAATGAATTATGAAAACTAGATCTTGATTTGATTATTGGGACGTTTATTCTTGGCTTAAGTTGATGAGAAGTAGGGAGAAAGCCATCTGGGAAGAAGAGTGGCTCAAAATGAACCATTTCAGTAAACATAAAGCATTGCTAAAAGACAAAACACACTTTAATAGCTAACTTCTAAAACTCTAACCCCTGACTTCAGACAGCTTGTGGACTGGTTTTGACAAAATCATTTGATAAAATCATCTGGCTTTGGCCTGCCACTGAAAAAAAATCAAGGCACTCTGATTCCTCTGCAGTAGGATGTTTTTCAGAGGGAGGAAGACTGAAGAAAACCAGACAGGGACTGAGAATTTCTCCTGCACTGATTTCCACATCTGAATGGACAACACAGGCCTCCTCTTTGCACCACCATATTAACACTTTTTCTTATATTTTGTTTCTATTATTGAGCTCAAGGAGAGGCATTGTGCTTCTTGTTAGACTCTTGGGGGAAGTGGAAAAGCTAACCCAGTTCAGGGATATTGTCAAGACAAGTAAAGTGGGTACCCTACAGGTTGGGATTAAACTCCTTCCACATCCTTAGGATCATATTATTGCAATAAGATATGAGTTCAGAGGGTGCCAGCTGTCCCATGTTATTTCCCAATGCACATGTCTTTAAGCTTGTACAAATAGGAGGTAGCTGAGCCATGTGATGTAAGATCTCTAATCCCACCAGGAATTACCAAAGGCTGATGTGCTTATTTTCCCTTGGGTCACCTATTCTTCTGACTATATTCTAGCATGCAGTTCACTGAGAGATTCCTGAGAGAAGTAAAAGGTGTGAGGTGCAAAATCGAATTTGATGCCCCCTGAGGGCTGATGCACAGGAGAGAGGGTGGAGATTCTACTTGGGTATCCATGGTGGGGACAACAGTGGCCTTGGGGATCAAATGAAGAGTCACAGAAGGCAGAGTCTACACAAAGGCCTGAGGATGACAACCTCTGTTTTAAAAATGAAAAATCAAATTTTCAGTGCCTTCTCTACTGAGGTTCTTGATTTGAAATCCCATGAGCATTCAGTTTTCTGAAATATCTGAGAAATTTTCCTCTAGAAAGTCAGAAGTGAATCTGACTTATTTCCTTAAAACATTTGTATTACTTGCCATTCCCAAGGACATGGTTAAAGTGGTTTATGTGCTCAGGTCATCTCCTTCACAGAGAGTGTAAGCAATCAGTGTATCTCAATCTTGTTCCACTTGCAAATTTGGACATTTTTTTCCCAGCAGAGTAAGTTAAATTATGCTGAGGATAATCCTGTCTTTCCTCTTGGTACTTTTGACAGACTCTAAGCAACATGAACACTACGGCTCTGGGATATCCCAGCGTGATCCAGCCCAGACACCTTCATTTATGTGCAGCAAGCAAAGAGATGCTACTCATCAGCTGCCCTCACTCCTTGTCACTGTACCTTTGACTAAGGGACCATTTCCCATATGCTCCTTTCCAAACCAAATGATGAATCCAAGGCACTATTTCAGCAGAATATTACAAACTATAATGTGCTGCACAACACATCAAAGTTTGTAACAATCTGCTGAAATTTCTCTGACATGAAGCACTGACATTATGAACCAGAATCAAATGTAAAAGTACAAGCACTCTATTAACTACCTAAATTCTCTCTAAGATAAGACATGTAAGTAGATGATGCAATGATCAAGGAAAATGTAATAGGAAGAAAAGGGAATAAGACAAGCAGGTCTCTGCCCTTTCTGCCTTTGCCAGATGCCCTCTTCAAAAACCCACTGCTGCTTGTAAATTTGAAGCTGACATTTAATGCTACCATTTGCTGGTACCACAGCAGCCTGGCTGCAGAGAGGGTGATGACTGTCAGCAGCTTCTTTCATTTGAGTTTATTATTTTGCAACATTTGCATGTATGTTTTATCTTTTTTTTTTTTTTTTTTTTTTTTGGGAAAGCACTGGGATGTGGTAATGGCTTGTTATGGCTAATGGCTCATAATGCTTACGTTCCTCAAAAACCCTGTGTCTGTGTGGAGGGAGCTGAAATGACTTCTTCACATGTGTTGAAAAAAAAAATTCATGTTGCTAGAGAAAGGTGAGCTGGGAAAATCTCTTTTTGTAAGCCCCAGTACCTGCTCTAATGCCACTGATACTCCTTTCACTGTGTGGAGCATCACAGATACTGCATACATTGCTCATGGGAGGTGCACAGAAAGGAGCTGTGGATTCAAAGCAGGAGTAGTCAGAGAGTTATGAACAGATTTACCTCTAAATGTTAAAGTTTAAACTTTTCAGGAGATAATTTAAATTCTTATTTAAAATGCTGATGTATGTGAATGAATTCAGCCAAGGAAAACTTTGTATATGGTGACTATTTTCAGTGAGATCACTTTACAACTAAGGGAAAAAAAAAGTTCATTCACAGGGAATCATTTGGGCCTGTCTTGTATTTCTCTGTTAGGTCAGATCCATTTTAGTTCAGAAGACCTGTTCCAAACCTACAGTCATGACACTAAAAATGCATCCAAATCCCTATTGTTGTGAGAAGTGTGGTCATATAAGCCATGAAGGGTTTATCTGCCTTACTGTAAACTTGACTGATGCATACATATTAGAAGTTTTCTTGCACTGGGGTATATTTTACTGTCTAATTTTTACTAACAAGTAAAAAAAAAGTCTATCTGATCAAGGATATTAATCAACCAAAACCTGAGTTTATCAAAGATTCTCTGACAACAAAATTATGGAACTTAGGCAACAAATTAAAAAACAAAACAAAACAAAACAAAACACTCTGAAATTTACTTAATCAGTCATAGAGAAAAAAAGGTATTGTCATAATTCAGGCAAGCTAAGAGTGGATGTACAGGATTAACACCTATATCTTACTAATAATAAACAGTAAAAATAAACTGTGCTCTGTCTGGTGTATTTTTTTTAAAAAAAGAGGAAACATTTCAGTTTCACCTGAATTGATTGGGACTGACAAGATGCAATTCTAAGTGCTTTAGTCAATTTAATCCAATTTAGAGAAAAGAAAACTAAAACAAATTTTAAGTAATTTCGATTAATGGAAGTATGGAGAAAATCATAACTGTTCACAGATACTCTGTAGCCAGGAAATGAAGCCAAATTGGCCAGCTAAACTGTTCACTGAGAGCTTTTCACTTTCTGTTAGTGTGTTCTGAATGAAAAGAGAGGAAAGCCTTCAGCATCTGAGTCATAATCTTACACCAAACTGATGTTAAGCATTAATTTAAAGCATTTAATTTAATGAAACATTTCAGTTCATATTTAACAAAACATGACATACTTTGTTTCATTGGAAGTCATTCTCTATAAAAGTCTTTTCTCACAGAAACAATTCCACTTTCAAATTTAATTCACTTTCAGGGTTTCATTTTTTGTGTACTCAGAACTGATTTAATTCCCATTTTCCTGCTCTAATAGGCTGCAATTAAGCAAGATAAAAAAATGTAATTACTATATCAAGCTAGCACAGCCAATGCAAAATTTCCCTTTTATTTCAAATAAACTTTGATGCAGTTCTTTGAAATTTTTCATTAGTCTCTACACTCCTGCTTTTTTGCTTGCACTTTTTTTTTTTTTTTTTTTTTTTTTTTTTTTTTTTTTCCCTAGATTGCTTAATGATAGAGGAGGTTTGAGAGCTGAGTTACTGGACAGATCATTCACCACTCAGGCATTTCTGATACTCCCACTGCAGCACAGTCAAGTATTTAAGTGTGTAAGTGCCACATTTCTTTGCTGTGTCTGAATGCTGAGGGATGGGGGCCTGCCTGGAGGAAGTGCAGAGCCCACCCCATGGCTGGGTCACCATGACAATGAGACAGCAGGAAGGAGAAATGTTTGCCATGCAGGCACATAACCCCAGCGTAGCAGGGCTCTAGTTAAATATGCCAGAGAGCTGAGAAGGGCTGCCTGAGCATCACACAGACAAGAAAATGAAGCACCATCTCTAGCTGGGGATGTGAAGGGAACTTTCTGTCTCCTACACACACGTCTGTGAGATCACCTGGGCTTGGCACAGACCTGTTCTTGCACAGGAATTGACCCTGTTGCATTTAGTCACAGCTGGTGGCACATTATGAACATGTAATACCACAGTGCTGCTAAACCCCCTGACATTCCAGCACAGCTGACTATCCCAAAATCCTGTTGTGAGGTTCCTTCCTCTTAAGGGTGCGTTGTCACAAGATGCAAATCAAATGACAAAATGCAGGTGAAATGATGCAAAATGGGAGGTCAACTGAACAAAATAATCGACATGTTGCTATTACAAAACATTTGTGGGACATTGCAAAGTTAGGCAGCACTTTATGGATGTTTGTGGAAAAGTCATAGTTGAGATGTTACTTTTGCTCAATGGCCCTTAGAAATCCAGTTTCTCCTGCTTAAAAATTTCATTTGCTGTGCCATTTGACTGCAGGAGCTCAGCAAGGGCTGCAGCATGCACAGTTCCTCTACATCTAGGTGCAGAGTGCTGGGAAGTTGCTTTATTCAGGCACGAGAATACCTGGAGGAACAGTTTTTTTGTTAAGTTCTGGGCAGAAATGGAACATATATATCATAGACATGGTCATACATTTTACACCATGCTACAAGTTTGTGCCCCTTCCTCTTGCTCTGATTTGCTTCTTAGAGAAGCCACAAAGGACAGTCCCTGTCTCTCTCAGACATCATCTTTTGCCATCATCCTCAGTCCTTCTCTACTTTAAGTCTTGGGAGAGGAATTCTCCCTGGCTCAGCTTGTCTTCTGTAGCTGCCCTCAGGAAAGTGAGCCCTTTATTGTTTGATCCAGTTTGGCAGATGAATTTAAACAATCTTCAGAAATCTGTGCTAAGTCTAATCTAGTCTGACTTCACTCCTCTTGAACCCTACAAGTCTTTTGCAAATGAGCCTCCTGCATTATCAAGTTACCCAAGCTGTATTTAGTGTAATTAAAATGCTAAACTGATGAATCTTCTCACTGAGGGCAGCATGGACCTGAATCCATGAAAAGGTCACTCAGCAGGAAGGAGGCACGGAAACCAACAAACAAGGGAGCTGAGAACCACAGAACCCCTGATATGAACAACACAGAGGATATTAAAAAGTGGGTAGGAGGTAATGAGCAATAAGAATCCCAGGCCTCTACATCTTTTAATCTTCAGTCTTCCTTTCTGTCTGAATTGGCTGAATTCTGTGGCATAACTTGGTAGGCATTCAAGGAAGTGACCTACACCGTTTCCTCATGTGTAGGACAATAATCAACAACACCAAATGAGTTGAGCATCAAGCTGGCACCATCCAGTTACAATGGCAGTAGAAATTAAATAGCATTAATTAGAGGGAGAATATGGAACTCCTTCTGCCTGGAATGTCTCTTCTCTTAGCTGTCAAAAGCCTCCATGGTTTGGCTTATTAAGAGCCAAGTTAACAGGAAAGCTGAAGGGAATAAAGGAGCATTCTCCATTGTGTGCTGAGCCAACGGAGGGAAGACTTAAGTTCAAAGCTGACTTTTAAAAGACAGCAAAATGTTAATGAACTTTTATCCAAGCACCCTTAATACATCTGGAGATCATTCCAACTAGACCACAGACAACACTGTTGCTCTTATTGCACTGCAAGACCAGGTAAGTAATGTAATGGAGAAATCAGAGATTTTTAATCATAGATTAAAAAGGTTTTTCCAGTTTCTAGAAGGCAAAGCAATCCTCCATAACAGTGGACAGTACTCTTCCTATGCGCTCTGCCTATAGCTGTATGTATTCCATGTTAAAACTATCTCCACAACAATTTTCCACCCAATTTTACTGACATTTGATATAAACCAGACTGTACTCTGCATTAAAAAAGGAGCTTGATTCTTTGAGGTAAAATGAACTGCCATTTTTCACTATGGAAGAGCTCAACCTCTGGCAAAACCACTGAAGGCAGGTTCCTTGTATTACTTGGAAGTTGCTCTCCTACAACTGCCATTCTCTGATATACTGGGAAGGGTCAGGAGAAATATCAGATTTTTAGTCAGGACTCAGTTCTGTACTCTGATTTAAATTCATGCCAGCTTCTATGATAAAACTACAGAATGGGAACTGTGATATTGCAAACAAAACATAAAACAATTAGTTACATTTAAAAGGATTTCTTTGCCACCTTTTGGCAATCAAGCGTGTTTGCATACACTCTATTTTAAGAACTTGTCTTTTCCTTTTGTATGTATACTTGCCTTTTTTCTATATTAAACAATTAATGTAATTCCCAACTACTAAACAAAAACCTGTAGGCATTTTGGACAGTAAACTTTTTTTTCCCATTATATGTCTACACAATTCCTAAAATTGACTAGAGTCCTAATTGTTGAACAGAACCATCTAGAAATTTTTGTTATTTAGAAAAATAGTATTTTTATTTCATGATTAAAAATTAACTCATTCACTTGTAAAAAAAATGAAAGAAATGTGTCAGCAGATTTCCATAAATTACTAGTATAGCAAAAGCACCTTATTGAGAAAATCACCTACAAGTGAGCTAAAATTACTCATTAATAAATTACCCTAAGTCCACTTTGCAAGACGCAAAAGTTCAGACGTTTCTTTGAGTCTTATTTAAGCCTCTTGGATCTAATCACCTATATAATTTCATGTAGTAGCTGCACTACATAAAATGGCTTAGAGAGGAAGATGCCAAAATGTACTAAAAAATCACAGACTTTCCAATAAAAACATTATTTTTGGTCAACATTATTTGCTAAATTAAACCTAAACATATAAATCATTTTGCTCAACCCACAATTGCATTTTTCAGCTAATACATTAATTCTCGTTCCAGTTCCTCTCAGCTTTACTTACATGCCCTACATCTCTACTTTTCCTTAACAGACAATGGCATATCTTTCTTCTACATTTAGAAACATAACCTCTCTTAAAATGATGTTCTATGAGAAACTTCACTTGGACATGCTATGACACTTGGTGGACTTGAAAACTGTGCCCAATAAAGACAGGATATGGCAGCTCCATGATCCCGGAAGATGCTTTAAAGTGCATCCAAGAGATAATCCCTTGCTTTTACCACAGAGATGTAAAATTACAGCTGGAGAAAACAGGGAACTGGATATATGAGAAACTGGGGGCCAGCCAAATCAGGGAGAGTAAAGATGAAAAAAAATCCAAGGATTAAGCTTGTGCTGATCACTCTCTTCTTTTCTTTTCTAGAGAATGCAGAGGAAGGCATACGTGCACACTGACTTTTTCCTGGCTTTTGCTATCAGCAAGGGGAGCCAAGAGGACATCAATATCACTCCATCAAAAAGTTCACAAATCCTACAGAGCATCCCCTTTGACTAAGGGCTGCCTGCAAAAGCTGTGCAAGAAACTTCACTGGTCAGTTTGTGTGTAGGATCCTTTTTGCACAGGTTTAAATGGAAAATCACTTCAGCTTCAGGAGAGCAGGATCTAGCATAGAAATCTGACAGTGCAATACAAAAGACAAAGTCTATTGATTAAATTAAATTAAATATGGATATTTTACCATTTTATTATAAAGAGTATTTCCTAAAATGTCAATAAAATTTAAAAAGAAATGGCTTGGTGCTTAATTAAACCATCTGTTAATTTCTAGTTATTGCTTATTTTAAGAAAGTAAGAAAGGATCAGCAGCATCATAAAAATATAACTTCTGTTTCTTATATTTTCTACTCATAAAAAAGGGGAAAAACAAAATGTGAAAGAGCTTAGAGCTAAGGTATTTGGTTTGAGGACCAGTAGAATATTTCATTTTGTCTATAGGAATAATTATAGTCTTGATTATTATATAAATATAATTTCATGTTAGTTCTCTGGCCAAATGTCTAAATTTAGAATTACTCTTTTTTTTTCATGGCACAGTTTCAATAATAAACATTATGATCTAGCCTAGGTGTATGTTACATTATTAAAATGCCTCCTTTTTAAGCACTTGGTGGAATCACTGTTACTGTTCTGCTATGGCTTAGCTAGTCTGCTGGTAAAAATGAAGATTTATTTTTATGTGGCTTGAACTAAGATGACTGAGTTTTGATGTGTGCTCACCCTTAACTATTAACATTGTGTGCGATGGCAGCTTAAATGTTTTATTTTCAAATAAACAGGCAAATGGACTGTTATTTCTATAAATACTAACAGGATTGTGCCCAAGCACTGGGATTTTTCAGCCTGTAGCAAGAGGAAACCACACATTTTGTGTTTATTTTTGTGGGTTTTACTATTTTAAGTAACATCAAGCCCTGGACTGAAGATATTCTGACATTTCTAGTTATATTGAAGGAAAAAAAAGTCACAATAATTTCTTAGCAAGTTAGGTCAACTTAAGCTAAGTCACTGAGTGATGAAAAATATTCTCTGTGACAAGAATATATGCCATGTCCTCCTGGATCTCCATCTCCAAGTCTTTTGCAAAGAAGCTCAAAAGGAATACATAGGAAAGTGGGAAAATGGTTGATGGATGGCCTGGTACCTACCAATATGTACCCAAATCTCCTCATGTGCCATTGAAGTGTGACTGTGTAGGGACATTTGAGAGCTGTCCCTGTCTCCTTAACTGAGAGCACATGCTGAAAGTGCTATCAGGTGCTCTTTTCTGCTCTCTTTTCCCCTGACCTCAGCTTTAACACACACATGAAAGACAGAATAGCAATGTTCTCATGCTGCCTTTGGAGCAGTAAAACCTGAGCATCAGCTGTGTGGTTTAGACTCCTGCATTTGTAAATGTTATTTTGGTTTTCCTTTGTAGCTGGCTATTTATCTTTTGAAGGTGCAGAAATGAGCAAGTGTCTGTTTTTTTTTCTGAGCAATACCTGACTTCACTTAGTAATAAGCAGTTGATTATCTGCAGGTAACAAAGCATTGCTTGACAATCGTAACTCACTTTCTGAGTAGACAAACGCAGACACCATTAGATGACTGAGGTTTTACAAAAGTATCAGTGTCCCTTGAAACTAAAGTCTTTTTGCAGCCTCGAGTTGTTCCTCTAAATCTCTGCTCAGCTTGAAACAGTTTGACCTCTGCATCTCATTTCCATGCAGTAATAAAACCCTCTAATAAATAAAAAGGGGAACAATTGAACCAGGTAAATACATAAAAATTAGGGAAGGGGAAAGTGAATGAACTTAATTGCAATCACTATACCAGTATTGCCTTGACTAAAAAGTATTGATTAAATAACTGAATATTTACATCTTGTACTGGACCTGCTGAAGGCAAATGATGCATTGCAAAGCAAACAGAGGCTGACCTTTGCACGTTTTCCCATCAGGCTGCAGGGTAAATCCAACTGGGCAACTGCACCGTACCCCTGTCGCGGTATCCTTGCAAGTCCGATCACAGCCTCCGTTATTGACAGCACATGTTTCTGCAGAATGAAAGAGAGAGAGAGAGGGAGAGAGAGGGAGAAAGGGAGTGTAATGAAATGCTCTGGGGGAGGGGAAGGGCACTGCCTCTTTGGGGCAATATTAAAACATATTAAAAGCAATATAAGTTTTAAGCAAGGCAACTGAAGCAAGCTCAAGGTCATCAGGGTCCAGGTACTGGTTTTGACTGGTAAATCGTTTCCACAAGTCATGATTTCTTTTTCCTCCCAAATGGGAGATTTTACTTAGCATATTTAGTTAGTGTTTTTCAACTCTCTTAGACAATAGGATGGGTTATTACATATGAAACAAGTTTAAAAAGAAAAAAAAAGTGATTGCCTTTAAAAGCAGAACAAAACATTCTGTTTTGTATCAGTCAATGTCTAGTCGAGGTATTTTAAGGTTCACTTTTAAATGATCTTGTAGGCATAATGAACTTTAAAAACAGTAGAAAGCAAAGCAGAGTGCTAGACTTGGAACCAAGAATTTAAAACCCTTAGTTAAGAAAGAGTTAATGGAAAATGAACTACATATATCACTTTGACAAGAATCTACATGCCCAATCTGTTCTTACTGAACTACAAGCAAAAGGCATCTGGGTTTTGTCCACTTAAAGCTTTTTGCAAATTGAAAGGAGTTTGGAGTGGGTGGGAGGGCATAATTGAGGTCACTGAACCCATTCCAAGCTGTGTCATTGAAATTTCCCAGTGCTTGTAGTATGTAGAAGGGTGGCTGGGCAAACACAGGCAAGAGAAAGTTCCAATACTCCTGAGCTTTTACTACAGTGGGCAGTGACTATTAGGTACCACTAGATTAAAAAAAAAAAAAAAATAAAATCTCCAACTTCATTATAGAAAAAGCAAGGACCCCTCCCTCGCTGCCATTGTTTTGTGTTACTCATGTATGCACATGCACACACCGTACACATGCATATGCACACATACTCACAAACACATTCATAAAAGAGATAAAAGGCAAGGGAAATGATTAACTTTGCTTTGATCCACAGAATGGAGTGGATGTAAGGATGCCAATTTAGCACGTCAGTTTGAACTGTACATTTTTCTGAAACGTATTTACTTCAGAGAATAAGTCCTTTTAATAGTATCTTTTTTTCAGTTGCTCTGGATTTGATTAAATTAAAATACCCCACTGCCCCCCAAGATTGCCATTATTCTACTCAGCTCACCTCTTTCCCTAAAGAGGCTTTGTCATTACTTACTCAGATTTACAGACTCCTATTGCTGAATATTCACAGCCTGTGTCACAATTGTACCCCGTGGACAGGGTCTGACAATCAGCTATAGGATATGCTAATTGGGAATTGCCTTAGAACAGTACATTGATCAAAAATTATTTACACAGAACAGAACAGGCTTTATTTTTCTATTTGACTAGTACTAAAAGATTTTATTTTAAAGTAGCTTGTGCTTTGCCCTCAAGGTGAACTTAGACTGGCCACTTGGAGAGACTTCACTGCTTTAAAAAAAAAGTGTAACTGATTTTTTTTCCTTTTGCACTGGCACAGGCCTCTCCACCAGTTGTGAAATAAGCTCCTGACACTTAAGAACACATCAAAACACAGATTTGGGACACACATGCATTAAACAGCATAAGTCAGATCTCTGAGCCCATATACACTGATACATGGTCCTCAGATAGATTTCAAATTTTTATGTCTATTTGCTATGTAATAACATCATGTAGAAAGATCTACATATTTTGTATGCAACTGCCAGGAAGCCCAGCTAACAAATGGATTTATATGTTTTCTGAAATGGCTTTCTGAAAATGGAGCTCAGTCTGCAGCTCCTGATTTTTAGGCAGTTCTTGCTCACCTTGCAGGACCTGAACCTGTTTAAGCAATACAGTTCTCATTTTCATCTATTTCTCTATTTTAGAGAGAAGGGAAGCACTATTTTACAGACTTAGAGGCTGAAACTTCTGCTTGAAGAATTCTTCTGCAAATGACAATGCTGCCATTTCCATTTGTATGCGAACGTGTGTGATTCCTCATGGACCAACATATCAAATAATAATTTTACCTTTCAGGGCAGGAAAACTGTTTCAGATAAAAAATTTAACTTGGGCACAGTTTAAGGGCAGGAGGATTTTCCAGGAGTAAAGAGTTAAGGTTAAAATTCAGGAAAAAGCGCTGAAGGTTACGTTTGGCATGGCACTGCAAAGAGCAGTAAATCTTCTGTTAGCAGATTAACTCTGGCATATGAAGACTCCTTTATTGCAGTGCGTCAACACAAGATGAACATAAGCAGTAATATTTCTGCTTTCTGGATGACATCCAGTGAAAATGAATAGACACAACAATTTTATTTTTTTTTTTTCCCATGGCATGGATGACTGGATCTATAGGGTAAGGGTCATTCAATGAACAAGAGTTATTTCTACGTATAAATAGAAGGAATCAAGCCAGCTTTTCTTATTTTCACACAGATTTAGTAAAACAAACCAAAAAGGGTAAATACCCTGCAACCTTCCTAGCAACTCTGACTTTCATACATGAGGAACTCTTAACAGAATGAAGATCCAAGTGAGCAAGAGGACATGTGACAGTACCTCTCACACTTTGGATAATTGGAGAGATGTACTGATGAAATTCCTTAAACTCAAGGTCGTGAGAAAACATCAGTAAAAGAAAGCAAACATGAATAGCAGAATGTGGGAAAGAGGCTACATCAAAGAGAGGAGCTGATGCCTACACACAGCACAAACCAAATGCATGACCACCTGTGTTTCTGAGAGGGGTGATGCCAACTCATCCCTCACCTCTCCACTACCAAACCTCAGTATATGTTTGAAACACAAATACAACTTTTAGGCCTCAAGCCAAGAGCAGAAGCAAATTACTTATTTGCATTCTATCACACTGGAGAAGCTATGGAAGGAAAGAACAGATGTTAAAAATTGGATCAGGTCTTCAAGGTGATATTGATCCTACAGACCATTTCTGCTGTTTTTTTCCCTCTGTGAAAGACAAACTCAACACTTTAGCCTTTTTTCATGTTTGTTTTGTTTATTTCCAACTTTTTTTGCACTTTTTTTTTTTTTTTTTTTTTTTTTTTTTTTTTGTTCTGACAAGGTAGCAGAAAAAAAAAACCTGGAAGACACAACTAAAGCAGCGTCATGTTACTGACATATAGATTCCTTCTGAATTATGACAAAGCTCATAATCAGGAACAATTAGACCTTACTGCTAATTTAAAGTAATGTGAATAAAGTGATCTACATCCCTACTGAACTCCTATCAGAAAATTCAAGGAGAAACAGGGATCTAAAGAAAAGGACATCTATTTATATACAGCGGTCTGGGAGACATTACACTATATTTTTCCAGTGTAAGCTCCTAATTCTGGAACAATCTCTTGTGTATCTGCTTAATGGATCCACAGACAAAAAATAACTAAAATCATTAACAATATGCTACGGTTTAATCTGTAGGAACTATTTAACATTAGTCCACTGCACTATGGGATATTCACTGCTTCTGGATATTAAAATATCCAATTAAAAAACACAAGCTTGAGCTGTTAGTCCTTCAGCACCTGATTAGGAACACTGACTTAGTTACCAGGTCAAGTTACTCCAGTGCCTGCAATGGTTTAGCAGCAAAAGAGGAGCTCTTCAGGTTCTACTTCTGAAGCCTTTGAACTAAAGCAGAATCTCTACCAGGTAGCAACAGGTCACTTTCATAAAAAAAAGAGTCACACTAGACAGGATTTATTTGGCATCGAATACTATTAAATGCCTGAAACTATGAACACATCTCATGGTTTGAGAAAATTTCTAAAAGCCTGATCTTCAGCTTCTTCTATGAAACAAGTAAATATAATCATTTAAAATATAAGCTTCTCATAAAAATCTGTTTCTTTGGGGTTTTCTCAAATAGACATTTATTTTATAAAGCAAATATTTGTGACTTCAATTTATCTCATGAACAAAAGAACATGACATGATTTTAAGGGTATTGGTCAAAATCAGGCAAATCTTGGAATCTTTATTATTTATTCATTGATGGTTCAATCTAGACTAAGCTCCAAACCAGTTTTATAGGAACTGAGATAAGGTGCAAAGCATAACAAAATTACATAGGTCCTTGAGACTAGCAGAGATCCATGTGAGGATCATGCAGTAAGCTATGTCTTAACTAAGTCATTCTCTATAATCTTTGATAAATCATGAGGACAGGTATTAAAACTGGACAGGGTAAACACCAACAAAAGCAAGAGGAGGGCAATCTAGCACCAAGGTGCTTTCTTTAGAGACATGGAGAAGTGATTCTGTCACCCATTATGGCAGTCTGAAGGCAACAGGATCCAGAAATATACTATTTATTTCCAGACTCCTTTCCAGGCAGTGACTGGAAAGAGTGGCTAACAACCATAAATGTAAGAGCTACTCTCAAGAATGTGTGTAAAACATGCAAAGAAGTCTTAACAGAAGACAAAAACCCAGCTGTAGTGAAAACAAGAGAACTATGTAACCCAAGTGAAAATGGGAGAGGGAAGCCACTGAAGTCACCACCCACATTCAAGGCAGCCTTGCAACATCTGTCTCTCAGGAAAAGCATGAGAGGGACACTGAATAGCACTTTCTTGCTCAGAAATAGTTGTTCTTGGACTAAATTAAATGACTGCTCTGTAGGACTTATAATTGTCATTTCTTCTGAATCAGAGAGGTTGGCTGGACTGACCCTCTGTCTTAAGGCCTTGTGCAGAGGAAAAGGATTTTTTTGCAGCAACTGGTAGGGAGCAGATAAAAGACATAGCAGTCCCCCAAAACAAAGAGTATTCTCTAAGGTTGCCAGATTTCTATAAACTGTTTAGTTGACATGATAAGCAGTTAGTACAGCCAAAGGGAAGATCTGAAAATGGAAAAATGCTTTTTTCCACTACCTAGTTCCTATGATTGCCCAAATGATAACACTAACCAAGGGCATGCTAAAGAAAACTAACAATTCAGACTGCCTTTATTTGGAATTCATTTGCAGCAGAATAAAGCTTATTGGGGTCAGCAGAAACAGGATGACTGGGCTTTGCTCTCAAAACCTGTGCCATATTATTTTGAGCTTATTCTGAGTCAACATTTATGGTAGGTAAGAGCAATTCTTGATGGAGTAGCCTGGAGCTCAGAATTTAGAGAAGCCATCACATCCAATCAAGTAAATCATAGTCCTAGCAAAGTTATGAATAACTGTACTCAGATTGTAATCATATCTACTTCTACACCTGGTCTGAATTTTCCACAAGGTCTGAACATGTTATCTTATGCTCAGAATACCTGTCTTAAAAAATTCAGGGGTCAGACATATAAACAAGTCGATCTTCATGAAACTAAAGCTAAATAGTGCAAGCAGGGTGGCAGCTTTATTGAACTCACAGTTTTAGCCAGCACAACAAGGAAGGATATGGATTAATTAGACCATTTTCTTCCCTAAAAAGGTGCCTCTGAAGTAATTATTCCTGCCAACTGGAGTGGCAGAGAGGGTAAACTACTCCTAATATCTGTTTCTCAGCAGATGTGCTGTCACTAAAGCTGTTGTAAACTGCTGTCTCTGAATCAAGAGATAACCTGTTTACCTATCCTAAGCACATAAAAGTGAGTTTATTTCCCTGTATTTAATTCACAGTGAAACACCAATTTCAAACAACTAAGAAAAGACTAAGGATGTCTGTTAGAGATGGTCAAATAAATGACTATGAGAATTTTGAGAAGGTCTTATCTGAAACCATTAATTGCCATTGTCTGATATGATTCCTTGCATCACTGTAGTGTTTTGGGGCCCTCATAAGGACCAACACCAGGACTCCATTGTGCCAACTATGTTGCTGTTTTGAAAAAGTGATGATGGTAAGGTATTAGAGCAGATCTATGAGAGGGCAAGATCCGTTTCAGCTGAGTGGTACTGGCTCCCTACACTTAAAAAACGTTGAGTCCATTTAGTTTAATTCACAAAGTGTCTGGAGTCGAATTAGTCCTTAATTTGTACCTCTCCTCCTCTCACACCTGAAAAAGCACTTTGCTCCATCTGGCTCAAAAGCTGCCTGTGCAGACATCTCATCTGTTTCCTTATGTTAGTGCCACATCACAATCTCCACCAAAGAGATTTCTGATTCCAGACACACTGGGGTTTTGATTTCAAGTTCCTTTTTTTCCTCCTAACTTTTATCTAGAGAATCCAGAAATAATTTTAACCACTAGTGATAGGTGAAGCACATGACCATGCCTAAGAACAAGGACTACTTAACTGAATTTAAAAAACCACACTGAAGATCCCCCACAAATTCTGACAAAAAATGCACAAATCCTGAAAGCCTGAAACTTGGAAGAGATTCAAATTTAACTCAGGAAAAGCCATTAAAAAAAGTTCCATGGATAATAAAAGGAGCTTGCCTTTACGTAAGAGGGAATATGCAGTATGAGTAAGAAAGCCATGAGACAGAGAACAGATGATAAGACTGCTGTTGCCATCCATAAAAAGAACTTTATTGAAAGTAGCAATACATGAGGTACTCGTGCTATGTAGCAGGAGATCAGGGTACAGGGAGGGACCCAAAGGACAACAAGCACAAGAAGAATCTAAACACACAAAATATTTCAATTTTCAGTTAAGGGAGAACTATGCTATTCTCATGCAAATTATGTTCTGTGATGCTGAAAGGATAGAGAAAGAGCATTCACAAGAGTATAATGAAAGAAACAAATAGCTGTGGACAGATGAAGGAGAGACTGAAAGAGCTTCATATTCAGGGAATGAAAAAGGTAAGACAGAAAGGGTAACTTTCAGGATGTGGAATTCTTCACTTCGTTATGCTTGTCTCCTCATTTCCTTGCAATTTCATGATTGGTAGAATTTTATTTGCATGAAAATAGGATGAGAATTCTGCCTTGCCACATAGGGAATGTGTGAAGAAACAACTAGGTGAACCTTACACTGAATCATGAGCCCCGTAGCTCTCAGTTCAAAAAGACCTCATTTCCTCTTCAGGGAACACCACATATTTAGAGAATGTCAATTGATAGATTGGATCAGATGTTTTATAAGCATCCTATGAGTCCAGTCTGTTCTTAAAATTAACACTTGTAGCTATGCTGCTCTCTTTAGAGAGAGAAGCTGCATTAAAGAAAAACTGAAATTCTCTGAACATCACTAAGGAGTGTTATCTCCTGACCTTGGATAAATCCTTTAATTTAAAATAGGAAAGCAAAACAATGGAAAGTATTGCCGGGAATTCTGGATAAGGTCAGAGTCTTTATTGTCAGCAAAGAAATGAAGAAAAGGGATTTTTACAGGAAATAGCACACCATTCACAAACTCAGTGAATAAAAGTGACGGTAACTCAAGATGAAAAGATCTGCCCTTGGGAGACAGAGAATGCATGAATGACCTCAGGGATTCCTTCCCCCTGTTTGCTATGATTTCATACAGCAAAGTAGAACTGACAGGAGGAGTTAAAGCGAGGTCTTGGTTTCACAGCCAGTAACTGAATTATAGAACCTCCTAGCAATATGCCTGATAATGAAATGTTTGCAATTCTTTATTGATTAAAGCACAAAAGGATTATGATGCATACAGAGCCACACGCTTGGTTTTCTGACAGCGAGCAATTCTAAGTCAGGTTAAAGCCATTCAGAAAAATAAAGGAATATTTTAAGTAATTGGAAAGAGTCCTAGGAGGCAGTACAACAAAGCTAGTTACTGAAGTACACACTGGAAAGGTGCTCTTGGCTTGAAGTGACCCTTGGTAGGCTGTAGCTGTGATAGAAGTTAACTGCTTTGAAAGAACACTTGAAAACAAACACTTGCTTGTCCATCATCCTGCTCTTTGAGACAGAAACCAGGGAGTAGTATCACCCTCATTCTATTTTGAAAGAAGACAAAAATAAAGTCTGCAGAATCCATTTTTAATTCACATTGGAATGAAACAATGTAAGACTTTTAGAAATTTTCTGATGGCAAACCAGAGCTTGTACACTCTTTACTCCAGTGTTTGGTAGTTTAGGCATTAAATTGCATGTTAGAAACCCAGGTCACATCTTCTATGCTTTTATGTTTGCTGAAACTGGAAAATCCCTAGCCCTTATCAGGCTATTGATTACTAATAGTTGCCCCAAGGGTGGAACATATACATGAGGCAATAATGAGTTAGTCTGACTTTACAGACCAACCTTTTCCTTGAACAGGGGTAGCAATCCACTGTGAAAGGGTCTTTAGTTTCCTCGCATTTCAAATGAATATTCTAACAAGTACAGTCTGTCTGTGTACGTTCTCTCTCCCTATTTCTGAAGATCATTCCAGGCAAAAGCACTGTGAAAACCAGTTTCCCCACAAAACCTACTTTCAAGAAAAAAGGCTTTTGACAGAAAACTCTCATCAGATGACAAGATTCTTTTAGGTTAAGAACACGTGGCTCCAGTGTGTTCTACTGTTCTACAGTTCATTTTCCTGATCTGCAAAGAAGCTAAATATGGATCTACCACAGAGTCTTGAAATCCAGAAAATGGTGGATTTCCATATGATCTACACTGTCACTGTGTGGTTTATACAGTATTTCAAGAGAGATGTTTGATTTTGGATAAGTTAATCACACTGAGTCACCAGCAGAGAGATCTTTGGATGCTGAAAGACTACAGAAGGAAAATTTTCATATTGATATGCTGTCATTTTAAACATGGCAGGAGAAAACAAATTTAATTACAAGATTCTGGTAATTGTAGTTAAATTTGTGGATTCTATTTTCCTGTACTCAAGAAAAAGCTGAATGTCTCTACTGAAGAGAGATCAGTGATTTAAAGAGAGTCCTGTGTGTCATACAAAGAGGTGGAAGCAAAAAAAGAAATTAGAAGTTGTTTTTTTTTTTCTGTCAGGTGCTCCAGACAAGTCAGTCAAAGCATGCTTGATGTTCAGGACAAAATAGGGCAGCCTAATCCTTAGATAACTGGGGGTTAAGAAAAGATGCCATATGGCTGATTATTAAACTCAGATGACTCAAGGCATATGATGTTGAGTACCACTTTTGGTTCAAATGGGTAAACCCAAACTCTAAATTTGTAAATCTCTCTGCTGTTTTTGATGTGACAGCTTGCCTTTGCTATAAATGCTATCACTCACGGCCACAAACTCAGGTTGTGTGATTTTTATTTAATATGATATGAACATCTCACTAAAATCCATTGTAGGTACTGGGCTAAAGATATGAAACCTAAACTGCTTTGGCCAGGACAGGATAAACACAGTTACCTTGGCTGATGTTTCCAGGTACTTTCAGGAGGCACAAGATTGGATGAAAGCACAGAGAGAATGGAGTACTGGCATGTCATTAAAGTGGCCAGAGCAGGACTTGCACATGTGATCTATTATTCTGAACTGGCTTCGGCTGTATACTGCAATGTTTGGGATCCTTGGAGTTGAGCTGATGGGGAAGTACAATTACCATAGCAAGCAAAGACAAACAAAGAGATGGTTCTGCCCCACATAGCATGCAGGGAGGATATTCTCTGTCATATAATAATCCATGGCAGAAATGCCCAAATTGCAATTTCCACAGCTCACATCTCTGGTTATTGCTGTGTAGGGGGAATGGTCTTAGCTGACTGCACACTCACCTTTCCAGGCAGGTAGCTGGGTGCTCATTATAAATGGCTGGAAAGCCACTGATAAGATAATGGAAGAGGAGACATCTGCAGAAGTCAAATGATTCTTGCCACAACAAGGGAAAATACAGAACTAGTGAAAATACTACCTTATTTGCTGGTTATGTGCCAGCAATAAAGTCAGACCACAGCCCTGCCTCTGAACAACTCCTAGGTAACCAAGGATGAAATGTAATACAGGTGCACATATATCTCAGCCTGGCAAAGCTGGTCCTTGTTGGTTTCCAAATGGCAGCAGTAATCTTGGAGAAGAATGGAAAAGGGAGTGAAGGTGAGGAAAAGGTTATTCTGAAGTCACCTCATGTCAAGCCCAAATGAACCTGACCCATTGACTACAAATGGGTAGAGGAAGGAAAATGGAACATAGTGAGAAATGAGTCAGGTCTGCCTCTTCAAGAAGAGCTGAGCAGAGGACAGGACCTAACAAACAGCCTGCACAAAACATCATCAGGTTGTGTTGCTAAAATACTTTACAAATTCATGCAGTTTAGTAAGTCCTGGGATGACAGCAATGTAGTGAGTGACTGCATTTTTAAAGACAATAAAAAAATACTTCATAAAATTACTTGTTTCAAAGAATTGATGTAAAGAGCAGCCAAAGAGCAAAGAATTATTTCTGACTAGAAGAGGAGGACTCCTTGAATCTAAATTTCATATAGTTCTGCAATTCTGATTCCTCAAAGAGGAAGTTTCCAGCTGCCTGTCACATCTTTGCAAGCACTTATTTGTAATGAGGGAGCCCGATGGCATAACTTGATGTTATGAATTCTATTTCTGTCACTAGAATATCAAGTTCTAAAAGAGGGTTTCTAAAAGAAAGCTTCAGGATATCAACAGACAATTGCTCTATAAAAACTTTGCAGCCTTTCTGAACAAAAGACAGTGTCCAAGGAGAATGTTAAGCCCATAAGACTTGATTATTTACAATTTATTTAATGATAAAGTACTAGGGTACCAGATGATTTTACAGTTGTAACAGTGACAGGGCTGTTTGACTTATGAATTCTATCAGGGCTATAACAGCAAAAAGAGATATGGAAACATGAATAAAAGCAACTTCCATTGCTGAAGGTATAACACTGGACAAAATACGAAGATAAGTGTATTAGTAGGGTTAACCAGAAATTTAGTGCTTCCAAAGTTGTGTGCCCATACTAGAATGGCTCTCATACTAGTAGACAGAGCAGATTAATACTGTGATTTACACTCATTCTGGATTTAAACTAAAAAATATGTGAAATGCACCACCAGTCCACTCCTCTAACCAGGTAGGGCAGACTCAGGCTATGATGCTATGACAGAAAAAGCAGTCATGGCAATTGGGTTCCCAAGGAAAAGAAGGTAAAGGAAAATGGAGAAGTTTTTGTGATGCTCCTAAGAAACACACAAAGTATTTTCAGATGTGATTCTGTTATACCATACAAACCAGAGATTTGAACATAATTTTAAGAGCTGAAGGCTGTGCTCAATTAATGCAAGATGAACCATAGCAGATGCTTAGGAGGACCTGAAGAAATTGATTGTGGTCTTCTGCTTTGTAGCAAGTGCAAGGTGTTCTGCAACAAAGGGCATGTAATGTGCTTTAGGGACGATGGTACAGCTCTGGTTTTGGAGCTGTACACTTCTGCAAGATCAATGTCCTTCCTCATCTATGGAATGCTCATGGCTCAAGGTCCAGCTTACAGCAGCCACCACAGAAACAAGGCAGAACCTCTCCAGGAGCCCCCCTGGAGTACAACTAAGGCTGCACTGCCTCCACTGCACTCCATGCTGGCAACGGCCAGGGGGAAGTGAAGAAGAGGGAAATGAGCTGTATGAACGTTCACGGACCAGACAACAGCCATTCTGTGCCATCTCTGTAATGGGAGCACTCCTGATTCTGAATCCAAGTGCTTTTCTCTGATCCAGGGAAATAAATGACAGCTGGAAGCCCTCAGGTCTGTCCAAACATTACAAAAAAGTTGGATGAAATTTCCTAGGCATCTTTGGACAGCTCTAAAGGGAAGCTTCCTGTCGGTCATCAGAGAAATTTCTCATCTGCCTCACAAGATCTAGATAAGAATGCATCTAACAGGAAGGAAAATTGTGTATTTGTCTAGTTTTCTCTGTTTAAGATTTAGCCACAAGTCACAGGTCTGCATCATGACTCAGGCACACGCCTCTGTAAGAGCCAGTCTGGGACACAGAGGTGGCCAGTCTTGGTGTAGCAAAATGACTGCTGTAGGCAGCCTTTTCCGATAGCAACACTCTTCTATAGCAATCTTGCCAAGCTTATTCTGAGCCTTGGCTGACATTAAGGGTTATACAGATCACAGTAATTTTGATAGCATGCAGCAAATAACAGGGGACTAGCAATTATTATCCCAGGACTTGCAACTAAAAGCATCTTTCATCAGATTACTAAAATTGCATAAAGTTGTCTACTTCTCCTAATCTCCCAAGACTGCCTGCAGGAGGGTCAAAAATCACAGTCCATTTAGAAAAACTGGGAAAAAACGTTTCCTGAGCCTTCCAGTACTTCCTAAAACAGCTGTTTAGAAAACATCTGAAGACATATGGAACTTCATGGAAATGCCACTACACTTTGGAAATGAGTAAGACTGCATTATAAAAAATAAGTCTGAGTATCATCAATCAGCAGAAACAAACAAACAGAAAAGTCCCTAAATGTTAAGCCACCCACTCAGATATCACTCACTAATTAAATTTCTTTTCCTCTCTAGTTAATGTTCTTCTAAGAAATCAGTGGTTTAAACACAGCATGTCCAGAACCTCTCAGCTGATACCTGCTAATAACAGAAGGTACTGAAGTTCAACAATGTATTTTGCAAACTGGATTTTAAACTGTCTCCTTAAGCTTATTTCTAGGGTCTATGTTCAACTTGGAACTTGCAGACCTGGTGTAATTAAGAAGGCTGTTATTAATCTTTTTAATGCTAAACTTTTTAATACTATTTGCCTGGACTCTTGGAAGCAATGTGAGTTTATTTTCAGGTTGGATATTTATTTTTTTCAGATGGCGAGGCATGCACACAGTGAACTATGTTGCTCAGTACCTCTAGAGAGTACTGTATATGCTATTTGTGGCTGGGCAAACTTAACATTGAGACCCAGAGGGTTGCATTTTTCAGTAGTCTAGAAGCCTTTTGGCACATTTATTTTCCTGACTTCTTGTGAGACTATGGGTCTCATTGAAATTATAGCTTAAAGTGTTAATGACACATTTATAAAGCAAGATGAGCTGTCTCATAGCTTTTGTTAGGTTAAATTATTTGAAATTGTGTATAATTAAAAAATAAAACTATATGGGTCACTTGCTAGGTCTGCAAATTAATTGCAAATTAACAATCATGGATAATCTAAAAATAAAGGAACATATGCCTAGGTTTTCACAAGACTGAAGGTATTTTACCCTAATCTTGTAATCTAATACCATTACAGATTCATAACATTATGCCATTTCCTACACAGTGGTTGTATTCTGGCCTCTGGGTAAATGGATTATTTGTCATGGATGAGAAGATACAAATGATATGGAAACTTCATAAATATTTCCACCTACTGCAACTATTAGCCTGGAAATCAATTAAATATTCAAAGTGAGGCTTTGGTCTCCTCGAGGTGGTCACTCCAGATAGGTACGGATGCTCACAGGCAGAGCTGAGCTTTCCAAAGGCTAGCAGGACAGTCTGCAAAGGACTCAGTGGTTTTAACAAAATAAATAGCAACCAAGAGGGAAGAGAGCAGAATTTTGTCCTGCTAGAATCTCTTCTGTGGTGATGAATCCCTGTCTTGTAAGTGGGTCCACTGGGTACATCTCACCAATGGTCACTGTGTTCAAAACCTAGTGGAAATAATTTTATGAAATGTGTAGGGCATCAGAGTGGAAAATACAGAGAAATAAACAACCTGAAAACCTCCAAACATCATTCAGCAGTCTGTGCTACTCTGTGCTCTTTGTCTCATGCAAAGTCTGGCAGAGGCCCAGCCACTCAACCCTTTCTATTCCCAAAAGGCTGTTCTCACTAACAGCCAGAAGTGTAAAGCGAAGGAGACAAGCACAAGGGTGTGCAATGGGTTAACTGAGAGCAGAAGCTAAAGAATTATCTTCACTCTTCAGTGCACTTCCTACTTTCTTCCACTCTCAGGCTCCAACAACACAGAGAAACAAGCCATGCCTCAGGAAGAAGAATGTACAGAATCTCACTAATCACGCAAGAAAGAAAGATCTTTCAGTGGTTACTAAAATAGCTGCACAAAGGAAATAAATGAATTTACAGTCATAATATTTATATTTCAGTCAAAAGAACAGGAAATTTTAATTAGGCAAATACACTTGTTCATTTAACACCATGGGTGAAATAGAACATTGGTTTATATCGTGATCATCATCATCCACTTTTAAGTCAATAGACAGGTCAGCAACAGGGGACTTTTCAGGAATTCTACAGCAACACATACACACAAACACACAAATCACATGTAAAAAGTAGCTTGCATAAGCTAAGTAAGGTTAATGGCAAAAGCTTCTTTCTATGCAGAGAAAATTGAACATTAAAGCTGCAGCATTAGGGGAAAAAAAGTTTAAAAACAAGGAATGAAGTTGTACAACAGATGAGAACTTAACAAAATTGGTGACCTTTCCACACAGATGAAGTCAGGTTAAAAAAAAACCAGGCCAAACCAAAACCAAAGGAGACCAAAACCAAATGAGACCAAAAGAGAACCTCCCCCCACATACATACAGACAAAAGTGAGAGCACAACAAAGGAAGTGGAAGAAAAGTGTTACCCATAAGTAGCCGCCGTTTCACCCGCTTGTCCACATCAGCTACTGACGTGGCATTGTACTCAGAACTCTCAATTGCAGCCTCATCCTTCTCTAAAACACAAGTAAGGGACAAACATGGAGCAGTTGGTTAATCACAAGCCCAATTTTCCGCTGCCTAAGACAGTTTCTTGGCATGGCACAGCCAAAGCCAAGAAGCAAGGCATGAAAGCACTAAATCACCGTTAGAGAGTTAATTCCCTTTGAGAACCCAGAAAAAATTAAAAGGGTGTTTAAGGAAAGGAGGAGTAAAGAGGGTGAGAAGGAAGAATGGTCAACTCAGAAGTAATTAACCACACAGAAGAATCTGGATTTCTACTGGAGAACAAGACAGCTAACATGGGTGCCCCAGAGAGGTGTTAATGAAGAAAATTAAAATTCAGGAAGGCTAGTTAAACAAATTACTGAAGACAAACTCAGCTAATTGGGGGCACCAGGATCTGAAGGTGGCAAGCAGAAGACTGAGACAGACAGAGAGAGCGAGAAGAGTCCGGTGATGGATGGGCACGGATGCACCACAGCCTTGTACACATTGACACACTGAGAAAAAAAACAACAGCATGCAAATTAAACAACAACAACAACAACAACAAAAGTAAACAAACAACGAACCAAACAAACACAAAAAAAGATCAATTTGGGCAGTGCTGGTTGCCTGCTTGTCTATGAAACACTACTAGCTAAACATTCAACGCTAGGAAAGATGTTGCAAGAACAGGGTTTAGTAATTTTATTAGCATGCAGTGAGCAGGGTGATGTCATCAGAGGTCACTTTACAAGGTAGTCTCTGACATCCTACATGTAAGAGTTTCATACATAAGGAGGACTTTGGTTATGCTTCATTAGAAATACACAAAACAGTCAAGTGTGGGAAGAGATGATCAGTAGGTGAAATAAAATTAAAGATTTCTGATACAGGAGAGCAATGGAGAAGCAGCAGCTGGGTAAATAATATGATTTATAGGAAAAGGGAAATGCTCATTAGGAAAACAAAAAATGAAAATGCAAGTGGGGACTTTCACATGCAGCAAACATAAAAAAAAATAAAAGGTTAAGACAAGCAAACGAAGACAAAATATGTTAGACAAAGGGTCAACAAGTATTTATCTGGCATTGCAGAAGTTTGCATTCTTGCAGTGATGCCTGGAATATATACACCACTGAAGACAGCAAACACTGGAATCACTGAAGTGAGGAGGAGGAGGAGGCTGGCAGGTTTTGTTTGTGGCAACTCTACATGGTTGAGTGGTAACAAGAAGTTGTTTTGTTTTGTTTTTAACAAGTTCTAGATGGGATCAGGCTGCAATAGAGGCTTTTGTTTGAGTTTGTTTGTTTTTTTTCTCTGTAAATAATTAATAAACGTCAGTTATCAGACAAGACAGGCAATCAGGAACCATCACCAGAAAGCAGGAATAAAAATGTAAAAAATAAATTAAAAAAAATAGAAGTATTCTAAGAGAAAGAACTATTTTAGAGGGAAGAAAATCAGCACAGGCAGTAATATGTGACTTACATCACAAGACCAAGGAATGTAACAAGGAGTTGTATGTATTACATAACAAAAATGGGGGAAAAAAAAAAAGTGTAAAATAACGGATGCAATGTACACAGCTTAAAATTTTTTTTTTTACATGCTGGACAAAATAAAACATCAATCCAAGGATATAAGTGAACAATAATAAACAGAAGATCAATTATCCATTCAATAAAACCAGCTCTCAAGGCTCTCACTCTTGCAAGTTCTCTCCATCTGGAACTGCCACAGGACAGGGATTGTAGGATGGAGCCCTCTCTGTTGTCAGAGGCACTTGCTGAGAGATCCCCTGCACTCAGACACACCTTGTGCAGATAAAAAGGCAGAGCCCAGCTCTGAGCCCTGTTCAGCTTTACCTCTGCCAGCATAAACCTCGCCCTACCCCACAATTTGTGCAATTAAATCCCTCAGAAGTGAGCAAGGCTCTGGGCAGAGCCTTATGCCACGGAGCTTTATGCCATGGATCTGACCAAGACAGGCTGGCTAAAGGTAACTGACAGATTTCCATGGATTTCAAATGCTCTGTCTTGCAGTATAGGAGAGAAAATATGATAAATATGTGTCTGTGTTCTTTTAGCCTCAGGAAATGACTAAGAATTTGTAAGAACTTGAAATTATACAAACAAAGTCAACATGTCCGCAATGCCAATGAAAACCATTGTGGATTTCAGGTTCTGATCTGTGAGTAAGTATTTTCAAATGTTAACTTGCACTGTGCAAAAATGCACTTTTATTTTTTCCAGTGGAGTGGAAAGAAATGGTGTTAAGCAAATTATACATTTTATAATCATAAATATTTGCAAATCATCTGCCAAGATGCTCCAAGTCTTGACTGTCTTTTTCCTACTGATATTCGGAATGAAAGCATAGTCACTACAAGTGTTGTAGTTTTTAGAGTCATGCAACATACACCAGGGAAGAAACCATGTAATGATGACTCCTTTTCCCTGGTAACAGCTCAGAAAGGGAGGTAATTTTTCTAACCTTGCTCAAGCAAGGCAGTCTTGACTAACGAACGTGAACCGAAGAGCTGAACTTTCATTCAAAATGATGGACATTCTACACCTTTTTAGCTTCAAAAATAGTTATGAACAGAAACACAAGTTACAAGCGGGTAACAAAGGGATACTCCATTAACAAACATTTTGACAGAACACGCACAAACACTTTTCTGTGTGCCTGGCTGAGCCAGGAGCTGCTGGAGCACCCTTCTGTCAGCGCTGGCAGCGTGGAATCCCTGTGGGACACACGCACACACACACACACACACACGGCACAGGGATTGTGAGCAACCCGAAATCAAACGTGCTGCAGAGAAGTACTCACCAATGCAGGTTCGGCCATCTGAGTGCAGGGCATACTTCTGATGACAACCACACACAGGACCAGTATCTGTGTCATCACAGGTGTGTTGGCAGCCTCCATTCCCATAGTTACAGGTTACTAGTTAAGCCCCATATGAATGTGTATATATGTATATATAAATAAAATGACAATGAAACCAATTAGTCTTGAGAGCCTTTCAGAACACAGAAGAGCAGTAACATACCAAGACACAAGGCAACATAACATTTGTGCTTGCAATTATTTCTGATTCTTCCTTCTGCCCCCTCCCTTCTGCCTGCCTCACGCCCTAGCCTCAATCCACATAAGTGAAGAAAAAAAGAAAGAAAAACAAAGGCATTTTCCCCACTCTATTTGTGTTTATAATTTTCCTATGACTCTTAGCCAATTCCATGTCTTCCTAAAAGCTACATGCTTCATATGCATGATGAAACTAACAGTCTACCCATACAAATGTATAGTTTCAGGTCTATAGACAGAATCTTTCTTTTGTTGCCCCTTCATTCTCTCAGAAGAAGCAGAGACCAAGCAGCAAGAACAGAACCACAAAAATCTTGAAATCTACTGTGCATCAAGTCCTGGCCCTCCTGAAGCAACAAGTTTAAAAATAAAACAGGAAATGTTTGGTTTTTGTTTTTTCTTCTCTGCAACAAAACACACACAGTTGTTATGGCTCTGCCATGTGCTGGCCTCAGCCAGGAAGGAAGCACTGGAGATGCCACTTTCACTTCCAGGAACATAGTGAAGAACAGCTTTTAGCAATTTAAATGTCCTCTGGTGAAATAGTACTAAACATGTATTAAAGCAAATATTTTTTATGAGAATAGGCAGAGTTTTGAAGATTACACAGATTAGTAGATCAGATTAAATTAATTTCCTTTATCACATGATGAATTTAATTTCTGACAGCTAAGACAAACCAGATTTAAAATACTAAGCTGGCTAACACAATTTAATAAAGCCTCTCACTTGCCCCTGTGTCGTTTCATCCTTTGCAGATGCACACCTTGATGCTGAATAACAGTTCTGAACTGACTGATTTCTGAATTCCATTTACTGTCTTTATTTGGACTAGGCTCTTTACTGGTAAATATATACCAGCAAATATGGGGGAAATACAATATGCCATTATTTAGTTATATACTCATCATTTCAGAGGACTTAAATGTTTTGAAAAGTTATGGCAATTTAAATGCAGATTACATTTATTTAAACATTGCCTCCCAGTTATCAGAAGGAACTTCCTCACATTGGTCTTAGCAGAATTTTCCTTCTAGATAAGAATTTATAAAAGAGGCTGGACAGCAAGTTGCAATATACAGTAAAACCAATATAAGGATTAACAGGATTTGAAAATCACGTATCTAACTAAAATCTGAGGTATCTAATGCAAGAGGGCTAAGTTCATATATATTCCCACTGAACTCAGTGACCCTGCTTTTATTCTAGCTCCTGAAAATGGAGTAGACCGGAATTTTCCATCACAGTAACTAGAAATGAAATATCCCACTTCTGGTGTGAGTGCCTCAGTGCTGAGCAGCCGTGTCACTCTCAGTAATCACTGAAGTATTTAGCTTAAAATGGAACAGTTCTAAAAAAAGCAACTGAGGGAGACCCACCACAGCATACCCAACAGAATTCCCATTAAAACCTCTTGCCAGTATGGGAACCACAAGTTTACAATTTCAGCTCCTGAATTCTGGCACAACAGGAATTGTCCACCTCTCAAGTGAGCACAGACCTGAGGCCACTACAGGTGCAAGCACCCTTGGTCCTTCCCACTGTACACTTGGAATAAAACCCTTATGCTGTTCAGAGATAGTGAGGGAACAGCCTTGGTGGCAAGAATAATCTCTGAGAAGAGAGACTGTCTGGATTCCCATTTTATTTTCCAGGAATATCACTGTTGTATCCAACTGGAAAAAATGGCAGTGAGAAAGCTGGGAAGCCTGCCTGATCCATGTTCCCTTTTTGGAGCTTGACAAGTTTGTGCATTAGACCAGAAAATGGAAATTGGGGGTTCAGTCCAAGTGGACAGAGGTGGGAATATATCCCAAATTATAAGAATCCTAAACATGCAAGGAATTACATTACAAAACCCCCTGAGAAACAGCCACCCTCTGGCATTCTTTCTCCTTCTCCACTTTTACACCTTACCTAATAATCTATTTTTGTGAAAAATAGCTGAAGCAAATCAGTCTGCTCTGCATCTGAAGGAAGCAACATTTCTTTCCCTTCAATACACAGTAACATTTTGCTTTTTATTTTTGATGCAAAACAAACAAAATTCTATGTAAATTCTCTGTTCTTAAAGTTCACACCTTTCCAATTAAGACATTTATTACTTGACCCCATATGCCTCTAGGACTATGTGGAGTTTTATCCCTGTTGGACTGCAGTGCCATCACAAATGAACTTAAAGATGTTGTTTATGCCAGATGTTTAAATACATTTCTAGCCAACAGTATTTTTACTGAGGGTTTTAAAGTGCAATCAGCAACAAAGTGTATATTTTAAAAATGTGACTGCAGTGGTTATTTTTGGCATTCCTTGCTGAAAGCCTCTGCTGGCAGAGATGAAAATATCTTAACATGCTTGCTCTGACCCACGTAATACGAGGAACTTTTCCTTACTATATTTGTCTATGAAAAAATTGCACTAGACTGATGGCATTTATAGCAAATCCTGCAGAATCACACACTTTTACAGCTTCCCTGCATATTAAAGTTACTGGTTCCTGTTCTACCCAGTCCATGAATGCACATGTAGGTCAGTTCCTTTTCCTGTCTCCTAGAAACACTAGTAAATCATGTTTTTGAAGGATTTGAATTTCTGTCTAGACTACAATTTATTTATTTATTTTAAGTAACTTGAGTCAACATTTTCAAGTTTGACAGCTCTACAGGTGAAATTGGTACAAAATCCAGTTGTAAAACATGTCACTTCAATTTTCTTCCAGCCCTCATTCTGTGGCACAGTGGGAAGTTCCTCTTGCTTAGAGGAAAAAAATCATAATTATTGAAAAGCAAATGGATATCCAGATCTACTCCATTTTTGTCAGAAAGAATTAAAGCAATATTAATGAGAATTCATGAAGTGTTATTTTTAAAATATTTCTGATAAATTTGGGCTCTGCAGCTATGCAAACAACTGTGTGCTCATTCAGAGTCTGATATTAAAGAGGCAAAGAGAGGCAAAATGGCAAATTCCAACAGAGGCAGATAACCTTAAAATATCATGAATTATGTCAAAATGAAAAGGATGGAAAATAGTGGTTTTTGGTTTTTTTTTAACCAAAGGAGAATATTCACCTATCTGTTAGAACTCAGATACACTTATCTCCATACAGCAGATTTAAAACCAGAGTAACATCTTTTGACAGTGCTTCAGCATTTGCATGTCTTAAGTGCAGTCAAAATGCCAGGCTCCTTCCCTCAGTGGGGGAAATGTCCTGTACAACAGCAGAGAAGCCCTACAATAACACACACCCTCTGTGGGACACATCCAGTGCTGGCAGCCAAATCTCCAGTCTGTTCTCCCAACACTCTTCCACATGGATAAAGAGCTTTAGTGCTGACACTGGGGCCTCACAGTGCCTTCAAACCAGATTAATTCTTTTCTCTGACTATAATGCTCAGGGTTCTGGGCTGGTCTGACACCTTTCAGGCCCTGGCAGGTGGCATTATGGCCCTACCTGTCCACCTGCCCACGCTGGAACCAGCAGCATCCATTCAGTCTGACTGGGCTGAGCCAAACAGCCTTGAGACACAGACTGGCATGTGGGCCAGTGCTCACACCCAGAGAAATATATGGACTAGTCAAGAAATGACATTTTGATCATGAAAAATAAGGAACAACTGTCTGAAAGAGAAATGACATCTTAAAGAACTAGAAGGATGTTAATGTACATATTCCACTAAGTATTGATATTGATGATACTCCGTGCTAAACTCCCCAGAAGGCACAAAATACCAGAATTCAGCCTCCCTCTACAGCATAAATCCTTTTTTCAGTGCTTCTGTGAAGTTTCACAGAACCCTCTTTCTGGTTTTGTCCATCATACATGGCCATGAAAAGAAGTACTTGAAAACATATAGCCAATTATTTAATCTAGAATTTATTACTTGGTAACCTAAAAAATTGCCTAAGACAACAGAGTCCTGATACTGTCCACATGTGGACTGAAATATATAACATGGCTCAGATGCCACAAAATTTATCACAAGACAGATATTTTGTTTTTGTAGAATGGACTTCTCAAATGAGCATATTGTCATTCCAGATAACTTGAAAACTGCACAGTTTCTTAACTAAATTGGCCATTAAATACATAATTTGCATAAATATATGGGCACATCTATGTGATAAAGATGTGCATGCAACATTGCTTACATGTTTATTCTAGTATGTATAGTCTAGTATTTACATTTTTAACATTTTGGGGATCTTCATACAGATAGCAAACAGTTGTATGAGGACACTGTCAGCAGGAGCTGAAAAGCTGCCACTGGGTGTAGGGAGATTGGCATTTTATTGTAAAAGTACTGGACAGGATTTTTAGAATTACTTTGCACTAGCCTTCCTGCTCACTTAAATCATTATTATCCAAGGAGGCAGATAGAAACAGCTGTAGGTATCGTTACCCAGCGTTTTTCTCTAAAAGATTCAGCTTTTACTTGTTTATAACTCTTTCAGGCTGCAACTTGCAGGTACGTGAATCTGCTTTAGATTCCCTCTTATTTTTAGGCTTCCAGCTAGGAAAGAGAGGAACACAAAATTTCTTGGTTTGTTCATATTTGGGGAAAAAAATCTTCAGTTCATCAAAAACTTCTAATGCAATCGTGTTGAGGAACTGGATCTTAGTATCCATCATGAATACAGATGTAGAAAGAAGAGGTAAATTCCCTTTTTTTTTTTTTTTTTAATATTATCTGGAGCCAAATTGACTGCTCTGAAGTATTTTCTTTCTGCTGCCAGCAAGTATCTATGAAAATTACTGACAAAGCATAATCTTCTTCTGGGCTTGTGTACACCAGAGGCCATTAAAGTCATTTACAGGAGTAGCAGTAAACTCCCAGACGCTGAAGTTTACTGATGCTTTGGATCTAAAGGATGCAGCTCATCTGAGGGATCACGTATGGATCTGACTGATTCTGTTTGGTGCATTTCTGGATGGCCTCTTGAGGTCCCTTTCGGCCTCAACACTTCAGTGTTTTCTTAACATGTTGGGCAGCTTGAAATTGGATACTTAAAATTTACACTAAGAAAACATTAAGGATGCAATTTTAAGCACTCAAAAGCTACAAAATACCAAACTTAGACCTATTGTGTCATGATAACTCTCCTTAATGATAAATGCAGAAAAAATGCTCCTGTCTCATTTAGTGCCTAGTGAAGCTGGGGAAAGTCAGGGCTGTGAAACAGCTGGGAATCTTTTCTCATCTACTGCAGAGTGAGTAGCAAACCAGAAATGGACTGTCAAGAAAGAACAGTCTTGTTGAGACAGTGAAAAGAGTCCTAAAACCTCAAACCTATATCTGCCTTCAGAGTGGAATTCCTGCTTAGAGCTTAGCTCACTCAAATCTCTTCTATTACAGGTTACTGATATTATAGCCCTTTTCTCTATGGCGTTTGCAACTACAGCTGGAGCCATCAGGAGTTTGATTTGGATCATATTAACGTGCTGTAAATACTTAGCTGGGTTCTGTGTGGCTCTTGGTAATCACTTATCACTACTAAATGACTTTGACATTAATATGTTTATATTAATTTCTCCTTTGTAAGATGGGCAAAGTAGTACTTTCTAACTTGAGAAGAATATTTTGAAAACACATTACAAATATCTACAAAGCACTTTGATATTAGAGTAATGAGTATCATGGGAAAATCCACAAGGAAACGAAAAATTTTATGTTCACAATAGGGTTTAAATACTGTGCAGCAGGAAAGGCATGACACTAAATTGTGGAGAGGAAGGTACTGAACACAAGTCTGTTTAATGAGCACTGACCATCATGGACACTGAATGATGCAAAAATGACTGCCTTATCAGCATGTGAAGGTAAATGATAAGATGGGATGTGATTATGTAGCAGGTAATGACAATCCTGTGATGCATGCACAAAAAGCAGGGAGCCCTCCTCCAAGTGTTTCTGCTTTCTAACTTATTTTAACATCTTCCATTGAGGAAGACTTGAATTGTTACTAAAGGCCTTGGGCCAGCACATTTCAAAACCTCTCCCAGTGGTCTGACTGAATTGCAAACTGGCTGATAAAAGTTCACCTGGAGAGGTACTAGGTATACTAAGAGGAACTACATTCTCTGTTGCTTGTTCACATAAAAAAACAGAGCAGCAAGCTCTGACAACCCCTGAAAGGCATGGACTCCTGGAGGACCATGATAAACCAGCATAACTGAGAGGGATGCAGGGCTTCACAAGGGTGTATCAGACCCTACCAGTCCCTGTTAAACAGGGCTGCAGACCCAGTCCAGGCTGGAGTGGGAAGTGTCTAACTCTTCAACATAGCTGCACTCAGTAGCTGCAAAACTGCAGGTCAGGATTTAAGCCAATTCCACTGAAATGGTTAGCTGTGAAAAAGTTGTTTTTCTTTAAGTTGAGGTTTGGTTTCAGAATTAGGCTTCTATAAATAGCCTGTTGTAAACTCACAGTTATTGTCCCAGGCTATCTGGCTACACCTCTATACTTCTGTGCATTTGGAAGGACTAGAAGTAATTACTTTAAATAAGACTCTGGATAACACTTGCAGAATGTGCTGTGGGTTTAGAGGTTGATGTGCTTCAAAGTAAGCTCTGCAGCCTTGGAAAACTCAGTGTTTCTACTTAGAAGTCTGTCACCAAAAGTTCATTACACTTCCAACTACAATTTGAACACCAGAGGGCACAGAATAAATTGAAGTTTTTACTCTGGTAAACCCTGAGACATTTAGAAATAATGTTCCAAAAAAGGCTCTAATCCTGCTGCCACCATCTATTACTGAAACTCCCAAAGAATATAAGAATTTGAGAAACAAATAATAAAACATAAGTAAACATCCTCCCACACTTCAGCAATGTAGCTGATGTTGCTCTCCAATTAACAGCATGTAATATTCACTTCTAATAAACACTGAGAATGAAAATTGCCATAAAGGCATTTTTCTCTATGCTTTTGCCTTTGGCCCTGTGTAGCCTCTAAATATTGAGCAGAAATCAGGCTGTACAATACTCTGTGGCATTTCTTTATGACATTCAAAAGTGATTCTTTTGACTTTGTGCTTGCAAACTAATATCATCATCTATGTGTGTTTACATACTGGAGATCTTAGGAAGAAAAAAACTGAAGCATAAGAAACACTGTCTCAAAAATACTGGCCCTGTGCAAAGCAGCAAACATTTTATGTTGTTCTACTGTACTCTTTTTGTCTCTCAAAGATACCAAGTAGGAATGCAAGCTGCTGGACTCAGATCTAAAACTCACTGAAGCCATCAGAAAGACTCTGTTCTGAAACTTTCAGATGATGTTGCTGAGGTCAATTATTTGAACCTGTACAGAACAATTTCTAATTTTATGGGCTAATGTGTATCTGCATCTTTAGCATCCCAGCTTCAAGAATACACCACCCTGGACTTTTCTCTGTAAAACAGTATTTATGATGCAGCTGCATGTTTTCCAGCTAATAATTCTAGATATTGAGCAGTGGAATCAAAACTAGAGCAATCATTTCCATCTTTAAANAAAAAAAAAAAAAAAAAAAAAAAAAAAAAAAAAAAAAAAAAAAAAAAAAATTGGAACAGACACTCTTAATTTGATAGCTCTAGTGGGTTTATCATTAAATTCATTGATGCATCCACCTTTGTGGACCTTCAAAACATTGCAAGCCAGAATCCATTATGCTTTATTTGTATTGCTGTACAAGAAAAGTCTGGATTAAACTGATCCTTCACTTTTCTGCATTTGTAGGAAAGTAGAAAAGTTATTGTTTTGATAACTGAGACACTGCCAATGTTCTATTATTCAATCCCTCTTATCCATCCCCAAATGCATCTTCTACAGCAAAAAAAACCCTCATGACTAAAATTGCAAATCACCTTTGGCCAAAACAAAGTTAACTCCCTCTGGAACATTGCAACAATGAAGAAAACAAAACATTTTGGGGCATTTGAAATTTAATCTTCATCTACCTACATTTGCAGTCCTTCTGGTTTTTGGCAAGTTCAAAGCCAGGTCTGCATTCACAGGCAACCCCACCTTTGGGTGTCTCCCGGCAGATGTGTGCACACCCATGATCTTTGTTCATACAGTTCATACCCTCTGTGGAAAAGGAAAGAAAAATAGAAAATATTAGTATTAAAATAAAATTACAAAATAGTTATGCATATGCAGTCCTCTAATAATTTTATCTGTAACTTTTATTTTTCATCTGGACCGTGTTCCACAAGAAAAAAGAACAGAGATGAAAAGAGATATATAGTCAACAAAACAGTGTAATGAAAGACAAATGCTCTGGGGCAAATATGAGCACTACTGTGTGTCTCTGTTTCATGTAGAAATTGGGATTTTTCTATTCAGTATCTATAATCTTCCATGAAAATATCAGGGATTTAAAGGATAGTTCAGAAAGTTGTCTGTCCCACAGTGCTGAATAAGTGATCTCACTATTATATTTTTCTTGTATAAATTCAATGGCTGTTACAGCCTGATGCATTTTTATATGCCTGTTAATGTACTTTATATTTTCTAACACATAAAATCTGCCAAATATTAAAACCAAGCATTTTTGCTTGGATCCATTCCTTTGTTATTTGTTTTACATTTCAGTTCTCTGTCATCCACCATAAACACAGCACATCTCCAACAAACCTACTACCACTTTTCTCTTTGACTCTATTAAACAAAACACACCAGCTGTTCAACAAACATCCAAGTGCCATGGCTGGATTCCTGCTAACGTTTATGCCAAGGAATAGTATCACCCAGCTTTCTTTTAATCAACACAGAGACAAATTTAGCTTTCTAAATCATGTCAGTGATTTAGATACTGAATGCACCTTATACTCTTAGAGCCTTTCATTACCGTGTTAATTCAAATCCCACATATTCACAGAAATCTTGAACTCAGTCCTTATGGGTCAGCATCTAACATTCCTTGTGTGAACGAAGGCTAGCTAGATTTGCATTACAAAGCCTTCCCAGACTTCCCCTTGGATATCTGACCTGTAAAGGAGAGACAAATTCTCTCAGAATACACTCGCAGAGAATTCACATTGTAACTCAGCTTGCTATGCTGAAAACTGCGTGCGTTACCCAAAACATTGCCGTCAGCAACATCAGGGTGGACTCTGCAACCATTTGGCACTTTGCAATGTGTCTGCTCCTACCTATTCTAGGCTTACTTCTCAAAACTACTCCAGTGCAAAACGCTCAACTTAAACCAACAGTGCCAGTGTATTGCAAGTAAATGTTTTTTGTGTCTAGAATTTTGAGGAGGGAACGCTACAGAGAGTCAGTCAGAGATTGCCTCAGGGTGACAGAAGTTAACAGCTTCAAGAAGTTATTCACACTGCTCAGCTTTACCTCTGAGAGATTTGTATTAGCAGAGTAATGAAAAACACACATCACCAGTCTGATTGGGTATTTTTGTTCACCTCTCCTACAAAACACACCAGTGTCTTAAATCTCACCACGTATGAAAACCAGTATTATAGATAACAGATGTATTTATTTCTTCTAAATTGCCCTCTGTGTTGTCCTTGAGCCTAAAAACTTGCCAAAACATAATAAGTTACTAGAACCAAGTAAGTGATTCTTTGTAAACTGCAGCCTGGACAACAGATGCTGCTCTGAGATGCAAAACACAGAATATGCTATAATATACCATCCTACACATCAAAGTGAGGTATGAATGCTTTGTTGGGCTGGACAGATACAAGAAACCTGGGAATGGCCTTATTGAAGGGTTTGAGGCATTTTATAATCTCTTTCTCTCCACTTCTCCCAACAAAGGATTTCAGACACAATGTGTTTGACAAACTGCATTCCTGTGCACTGTGCTATGCTCCGAAAGGGATCTGGGAAAGATAACACATGGCTGATTGAGTCCCACTGCCCAGGCTCTGAGAAGAGAGGAATTATAGAGATGAAAGCAGATATTTAATGGCCCACAAGAGTAATCAAGCAAGTGATTTTTCAGTGTTTACTTGCAGATACTGAATATCTGCTTTTATGGGAAGACAGAAACTGGGCACTGCTAAAAATATTGGGAGAAATTGAAGATCAGAATCATTACATTTAGAAACAAAAGTGATCCTGGTATTTGTGTGTAAGATCACAATATTTTAGTTAGTGTATTAATTATTCCAGCTATTGTATTAATCAGAGTTGTCTAAAAAGTATTTCAGTTCCATGTTTAGCTGGGGAATACCATAGAAATCTCCTATGCCTAAAAATCATTATTTTAGAAAATAGAAGGCTTTTTTTCTGGTGAAATGAAAGGCCATTATTTTTCAGTCAAGAGCAGGAGCTCATGCACAACAAAAATCCTCATTTTTATTTCAGTATTTTTCAAAATCCCTAAAAATTAAATTACAAAAAAATCCTAAACAAAACCTTTTTAGCCTGAAAAAATTAATGAAATAAGAATGTAGCAATTTAATATTTTACCTTATTAAAAATGCAATCTGACCCAAAACTGTGTTAATTTGTAAATTATTTCAGTCATTCAAAATTCTAATTTTTCAACAAATATAGTAATTGTCCAGATGTCTTCTGTATCAATCTACATACAGAAATAATCTACCAATCAATGTTGATAAAGTTTACTTTTCTGCAAGTTGACTCTTCAGGCAATACAGAATCTTTAATGATAAGGCAGATAAGTAACACTAAAACTGCAAAAATATGCCAAGTATCTTTCCAGTACTAACCTTAGTTTCTATACAAATAAATATAAACAGGAGAGCAAAATACTCCGAAAACAACTATGTTCAGTATTCTATTGAGTGGGATGTAGTCCAAACTTTAAAATCAACTAGAAATACCTAAACCACCTCCAGTATTTTCCTATACTGGAAGGGGGTGCACTGCTGGCAGTGAAGAACTGCTCTGATGAGTTCACACTGCTGCCACAGGAGCTGTGAGATGTTTGAATTATCATTTCTCCTGGCTCATGCCCCCTGAGAAAGCAAGAATTGCAACATTTCTTTAATGTTTAGCAGTCACCTAATGCACACATGCTTTTTCCATAAGGGGTGCAGAGTGTGAATAACAGCACGGGGAAACTTTCCCTAATGTTAAGGGGGATTTAAGCCTCTCAGTGCCTGCCTTGCTGCTCAGCCCCAGGACAACAGGTGACCCAAGGGGGAGGTGGGCAGTGTGCTCCAGCCCTGCTTCCACAATCAAGGCCAAACTTTCTTTATTCCCAGAAAGGGGTGGAAAACTACTGATTAAAAAAAAAACCAAAACAAAACAAAAAAACCCCCCCCCACACACAAAAAAAAAACAACTAAAAACAACCCTCCACAAAAAAACCCCAAATTAAACAAAAAACCCAGAATAAAACCCCAAAAAACAAAACCAACCAAAACCAACAACATGGAAAAATTGTGTGGGATTCTGCTGCTCATTTATGTGAAGTTTTTATCACCATCAGCCCCAGCTCAGTAGATGGGTACTGGCACCAAGAGGTGCCCTGTGCTTCTCATGGTGCCCCTTCCTTGAGCTGACTAATGCAGTGCAGAAACAGGACAGAGAGGGAAAACACCCACAGAACTATTTAAGGCCTCTCCCAAGTCAGTACAGAATTATGCCCACAGTGGTTTTACCTCAGTGTGTTGTACAGCCTGGACAAAGTATCAGACAGTGGATCTTCCATCCAAGCCATAACCAGAAGGTATTTACAGAATTATTTACAGAACTTGTGACCCCCCTCCCTCTCCCATTGTGTGCACATCTGCCTCATTCTGGTTTGGAACACAAGGAGCTGTTCCCAGCTTGTCTTGATTTTTGCAGTGCTCTTGTGTCCCAGCTTCTAGAACTGATGGGACTATGAGGCAAGTGAAAAACCATGGTTCCCAAATAAAGGGAAAGACTTCATGTTAATAAGAGAGAAATCTGTACACACACACACACACACATATATCCTTACTTTATCAGCATGACATGAAAATGTCCAGTGTTAAAATGTTCTAGGTTTTACATATTAACTGTTAATAAAAGCAGGGTCTTAATCCCAAATGCTGCTACTCAAGGTAATCTCTAAAGCCAGGACAAGAATGGGTGCACATCTCTTCAGCAGCACTGACAGACAGTCAAATAAACTTGTGAAACACAGACACATTCTCAGCAAATTCACCTTACAGACAGCAAAACAAAACCCAATGGAAAATATAAACAGGAAAGGAAATGTCACTTAAGAAAGGAAAACACTGATCTAATTAAACTAAATCCTCTCTCAGCATTTTAGATATGACTTGAGAAACTCTCTTGTATTGCCTTCCTGGATTTTTTTCTGACTCTTAAGTTACAAAAGGTTGTTCATGGGAGAGTGACAGCCACTGTTATGTATACCCACAATCCACACTCATTTTTGTTCCTGGCCTAGGAGAGATTTGGATGTGAGTCTACTACATTAATCCAGTCTGCCATCTAGTTATCACAAATCTCTTAATAGTGCTGTTCTGCAAAATGTTCACTCTGATATAATGGCCTCTCCATTGTATTATGCTCTAAAAATGTTTTCAGCTCAATGGCCCTGAAAGTGCTTAAATCAGGCTGACTGCGACAACTAAAGCATGGATCAGCCTTTATTTCTCATGGCCCTGTCTGTTCTCATCTTAATTAAGACTTTTAGCAATTATTTTACCCTGTGGCTCATCATATATGCTTATATTAGCTCCATGTTGCCACGATTTCACTTACTCTGTATTTATATTGCTGCTGCTGTTATAACTTTCAGATAAACATGCTGATTCCAAACATGATCTGAAAAAGACTACTTTAAATTGCATCAATAACTTTCAGAATACATGTGCTTGAATGTGCTAAAAAGATACAGGAAATCTGGAACTTAACCTATCCATACACACTGACATGCCCAGTAGCATCTGCATCATTGACATTCAATCTTGAAAACTACATAATCACATTATCCTTTTCTGTTGATAAGTTAATTTTAACAGAAGGTACATAGTGAGATCTCTTATTAAGTTGCACCATATATAAGATACAAGATATATCTTCAGCAGCAGAGATAGGAAAGAATACAAGAGGAAACAAGCATTCTCATTTTACTTGTTTTGTAAACTAATAACATCATAGGAATTTATTTTTTGTTCTCTTTTTAAAAATTGTGTAAGAAGCTACAGTGCTACAATAAAACACACTGGTCAATGACCAGGCAGTTTAGAAAACTGACAAAAGACAACTCCTCTCACAGAGTTCTTACTCTGTGAGGAATGGAAGCCAACAAAAAGACACCAAGTTTCTGATAGAGACAGGAACATGATGTTAGTGAAAATGTGGGATGGCTGCTTTCTAAGCCAAATGGTACATTATGCATGTAAGTTTTTGTCATATAGAAACAGACTGTTAACTTTTTGTCTGGCTTGTGGAAAGCAGCTCCCCATCTACACCTGAGAGTGTCCCTGCCTTTGCCTTCTAACTCCAGGATCTCATGTGCATCTGAAGGGTGATGAAAATCAGCATTTGGCTAAACAACCCAGTTAGAGTCAACAAATACATATGGCCAGATCTTAGGACCATTAAAGCCAAGGACTGTTTTCCAACAGAATGGATCTGACCTTTATGCTGCACAGTTGCATCAGATCTTCTGGACACTTCTGGCTCCCTAACAAGAACCTGATTCTGGGATGTGAGGAATGTCTGGGTGAGCTCTGCTCCTCAGTGAGAGAAGTAAGATGTTTTCATCTCAGAATCTCCTTTCTTGAGGACCAAAACCCCCACAAAGATTTTCTCTCTTCGGCAAGAAAATGGAGGGTGAAACAAATTGACTGAGGCAGGTGCCCTCCTGCCCTTCCTCAGCTGATCATAATGCCACAAGTACATCTAGGAATAGACCAGAGCTAAGTGAGAAACCCCACACTGGGCATGCTGGAAATGTAATAATCTATATAAACATCTAATATTTCATACTGTTAACTGAATGAACACAACATTTTCTTTCCAATCTCATTTCTGAAATAAGTTACTTGGTTCTGTTTAAAGTTTTAGAAAAAAAATAGTTGTTTCAATGACTACAACTCACCCCAACAGAGGTTGGAAATAAAACAAATAAAGCAGGCAAACTGACCCAAGGAAACAGAATTCTACACTATTAAGTAGGTTGTCTGGAGAAATCTTGGACATAGTACAAGAAAACAGCTGTTGGTATATTATAAAATAAACAAATTCAAGTTTGTTTAGCCATTACATGTCTTTTCAGTTTGGATCTGAAATGTGCTTAGGGCCAGCATCTTCAGAAGGCAGACTTGCAGTCTGATCTCTGACAAGATGTTCCTGCTCTGAGTGGCAGCCAGAAAACCACATGGAGAGGGTTTTTGTCTTGAGATTTAGAAATGGGCACGTGTCAGAAATATAACTTCATTCTTTCAGCAGTAAGAGCACAGATTTGTAGTTTTGCAAAGGTGCTGTGATTTCAGGAGAATGAGGAGAATGAATGAACCAAGTTAAAGAGAGAGCATGGAAGCAGGCAAAAGAGATTCTAAAATTGCCAGAAAATGTCATCAATTCCCATAGGACCAGAGGAGAATAAAGCCTGGCTGAAATCCATCCCATGCTGGTTGTAACCAACTTGTGACTGTATGATGTTTTTTTGGTGAACACATGAAAGGTTTGCAATCTCAATCTGCTTTCCACATTGCAGAGCTACCAAGAGAAGCTGAGGCTTGCTGAAACTCTTTCCAATAGTCTCTGTTATCTTCTCACACATATATATGGATTATCTAAAAAAAAAATAATTCTGCAAGATAGCCCAAGACCCGTGCCATTGCTGCCCTGACAGAATCAATTGTGAGTCTCTGCCAGTATAGACTTGGCCCCTGACATTAAAGGGGAATAAATGGCAAGGGAAGAAAAAGGTAAGGACAAGAACGGAAAGAGAAACAAAACAGTCAGCACTACAACCTGCTTTTAACTTTTCCTCATCTTTAAGTAGCATTTCCTTAAAGAGTAAAGCAAAGCAAAAGAAAAGGGAGGTTTTCAGGGAGAGGCTGCCACAAAATGTCCCTTGGCAGATGGAAGTAACCCTAAGGGGAGACAAGGCCTTTCAGGAGGCAGAAGAGGGAAATGCACTTTCTGCATCTGAGCCTTTACCACCGCCCTCCTATTTCTTGGTGCTTTGGTGGAAGCAAATAAACCTGGAGTAGTTTGGCTATCCTGAGCACCAGAGCTGTGGTGATACAGCAGAACCAGTAAAGGACAACATCACCATAAGTCTGAACACCTTCAGCTGGGCTGGGGTGGTGGAACAACCACGCCACCACACCTCAGCCCTCTCTGGGATCTCAAACACTCGCAACAGCAGGATTGAGAAAACACAAAGAAATGCAGAGTTGGCACAAGAATAAGAAGCTTGCAGGGTTTTTTTTGTGTTTTTTTTTTTTTTTTTTT
>WEIU01019069.1:471405-486514 GCA_013389925.1 Aegithalos caudatus | reverse complement strand
AACCTGCAAAACGAAAGCTAGCAAATTTGGCTTACAGCTGCTCTATCATCACCAGGGAGGTAACAGAGTAGACTTTTTGTGACACATCTCTGCTAAGAAACTTGCTAGATCCTTGGCTGAGAGAAAAATGAAAGTTGTAAATATGTAGGCATTGCTCAGATGGAGAAAGCAAATGAGAGCTGGGTCTTAGAGGCAAAATAAGGAGCTGAAGGAGGCTGGACAGGCAAGAAGGGACAGTCAGTCATTGTCACTGAGTCAGAGGCCTGTAGGGAACAAGAGGAATAATGCTGGCACTCAGCATATGAGCAGTCAGCAGGCAGGGTAAAAGTCCATGCTGGAGAAGGAAAGGCAAGTACCATCAAGGGAAGGAAAGCAAAGACGTTTTTGATGAAGTGCTGGAAGTGATCTAGAGTGGGTATGGAATAGGGAAGGTAGTGTGCTGAATAGACCAGTAACCTACATTCCTTGCACCTAGAAAAACAGGAAAAAAAACAAAACAAAACAAACAACAACCCAGAAGAAAAAGTAGGGTAATGGAGTAATAAGTGGAAAGGCAGACAGAAGCAGTCACTGTCTAGAGCCTTCAGGCTCACCAGGAAAAGGTGTGCCACTGAGTTTTCCCATATTCCTCAATGACAGGACATGAAAATTGTCATTACATGTCACTAAAGTTCTTGGCTTGATAGAATTTATGCATTCCAAGATCTCTAATACAGTTTTGTGGGAAGGCTTGACTTCATCTACTACATTCTCACCACAGCTCTGTGTGCCCAGGCTGCTTGTGGGGTGATATCAGACTGAAGAAACATAAGCATTCTCTCTGCCATTGGCATAAGGGCCATCATTATCAATCTCCAGCAAAGCATAACACTGGAAACTCTGTACATTTAGAAGCAAAGTACTGGGCAAACAACCTGTGACACAGGAGTTTCAGGCTCCAGGTAAGATCCTGGATGAGTTTAGTATTCTTGAGTCCTTTTTGAGTTCTTTGTGGGTTTGACAATATGTTTGTAACTGGCTGTGTTACTATCATAACTTGGAATTATTTGTAGATCTGGAAAGCTCCCACAGGGTGTGGGCTGTATGCCATTTTAATACATTTTGTGTTGTTGGGTTTGGGCATCACTCATGGGCTTTTTTCTACACTCATTGAATGTAAGAAGCAAAAAACACACACTTGGGTCTGAGTTAAAATTTAAAAATCCAGTTTGATGGTAATTCACATCCTCTAAAATTACAGGGTACCACAATCTGAATTAAACACAACATATGCACAAGCTCCATCTACATCACTTGGCTAGCCGAGGAAGAGAACAAAATGCTACTTGAGGATGTGTGTTTACCAGATTGCTCCCTTTTTGTGTAGAACTTGTTCTTCCAAAAGTGATGAAGAAGACTGGTTGAAGGGTGGGTGCCAGAGAGCAAAACTGGGACAGCAACCCCTAAGCTTCTCAGACCTGCTACAGGAAACCTTTCTTCTTCCCCTCTGACTGCAATTCTTCTGTGAAACTGCTTTTATGGCCTCACCTTCACAAGCTGCTCACTCAGGTTTATAGGTCTGGCACATCTGTCAATGAGGGTATGTCCCACCCCAGTCTAAAACAGTGAACTTCCCAGCACTAGGAAGCCATTTCACATGATTTGTAACATGCTGCTCCACAATGATGCCACTGAACTCCCATCTCCAACCTCATGGTGTGAGTGAAAGGACAGATTTTCCTTCTCTTATGAAACCCTACTGGCAGCCACTCTACTTTCTCCCTCCACTAGGCAATTGCCAGATTTCATAAGTACTGAGAGAGCTGCTGTTACTTTTGACCCTGACTCTTGTCTTCCAGGCCTTCTGTCTTGCATGCAAGTTCTACTGATGGCAATTTGGAAATAATAAGGAATCTAAGAGCAATGTGAGGTAAACCCACATAATCTCATAAATAAGTATTACTTTGTAAGAGGCTTTGCACTAATGTGTTTTTCTAAGATGACATTTGCGCACACATTCCTACTGAAGAGGGGTTTTTGATGAAATGTTGAGCAAGCTTAGATTGATAATTTAGAAGTCATTGCTCTTTGCATGGAATTTATGATGTTGCAAGAGCCTGCAGATCCAAAAGGGGCAGTACAACACAATAAACACTAGCAATCTTTTTACTAAACACAGAACCACCACTTAATTTCCTTAATGAAGGACTAGCTAGAAAGGGGTCTTCATTTGAACAGAAAAGAAAACTGTGATTGACTTGGTTGAACTAAGCCACTAATGTCAGAACAAAAACAAAACTGGAAAATAATTCTGTGGTCTTTGATGACAAGTTATCCTAGAAGTCCCTGAGGAAAGTGTATGAAAGAGCCTCTGAATGAAATAGGCTGTTTGGAGAGAAAATTACACAGGTTCCTCTGTCAAAGATGATGCAAACCACTTGTTGAATGGTAACTGCAGCTATTGGTTCATTGTGAATGTAAAATACATTAATGTATTATCACTCTGTATAAATTACCCTTGTTGTCACTGAAAATTACACAAGAGGGGTTGTGATAGCCTGACATGGCTAATTAGGAAAAAATTGTGAAAGCTTACTTTTTAATGATCACTTCTGTATAGAAATGTTTTCAAGACAAACAAGTAGTGGACAAATTTGTTACCAATGGAAAGTATTCTATTTCATTTAATACTGACTCCTTTGGTTCTGTATTCAGAGTTTAAAACTGAAGAAGTTAAATAATTTATCATACTCTCAGACAAGGCAAAGGCCTCAAGTGATAAACTTCATTTTCTAGGAGTAAGGATAAATTAATATGCATTCCTATGCCATGCAGTGACACAAGGAATCAGTATTACAGGGAACAAAACAGACCTCCTGCAGTCCAGGAGGTGGCACAGGACAAGAGGAATCGCCCCAAGCTGTGTCAAAACAGGTTCAGGTTGGACATCAGGAAGAATTCCTTCACTGAAAGAGCCATTCTGTGCTTCTCTGATTCCAAGGATAATTAAGAAGTTTGAAGAAAATTAAACAGCACTGTTTTCATAGTAAGGCCAGTTAAGTCAGTGATTTTAATTGCTACTTCTCACAGCAAAAATATTGCTTCCCAGAAATCTCCAAAACAACTGCATTTTATATGAACAAACAGTAAACCCAAATTTGAGACTACTTATATTACAATAGTAACTCCAAAGAAACTAATGGATGTGAAAGTGGGAAATTTTACAATCCATCTCAAATAGGTTCTCTCTATAGAAGAAATGTTGTCTTTCTTTTCTCCTTGCATGGTTAAGGGGGAGAAATAAACTCCCCTAAAAGTCAGAATCTCTCTTGAACATATGACACTAAATGCAGAGACAATATTTCAGTGCCTCAATTCCCTCAGTCTTTTAAAGAGAGTTTTTTTGTGAACTACAGATTTGCCAACATGATGAATGTCTTTTGAAAGATGATTGAATATGTTCACTGTACTGGAGAACAGTCTTCTATCATGTCAGTTTTATGTCTCACACACAAAAATTCTTCCTCATATCAAGTCTGAATCTTCAACCATAACCTCTTGCCCTGTTGCAACAGGCCCTGATAAAAACTTTGTCTTTCTTAGAGCCACCCCTTAAAGTACTGAAACACTGCAATAATGTTTCCCAGAGCCTTCTCTTCTCCAGGCTGAACTACCCCAACTCTCTCACCTGGTCTTCAGAGGAGAGGTGTTCCATACCTCTGACCATTTTTGTGGCCTCCCTCTGGACCTGCTCCAACAGGCATTTAATACCATAGAGAGGCAAAAAAGACTTGGACATCATTTTGAGAACTGAACATTCCTAGGCTGAAGAGATTATAAAAAGTGCATGTGGATCTGCGTTTAAGTGTCTGACTAAGACAACAGGATGACCAAAGAAAACACTGGTTTCAAGGGAGTATAGTTTGTCAAACAAAACAAACAAAACAACTGTCCAGCATCCAGGCTACTCTGCTTCACTTCAGCTGAACTATGATATTCTTGTGCAGTGTACAACACTGAAGAAAAAAAGCTCCTTAGCAAAAGATTTTGCACCCAGAGATACAAATTACAAAAATATAGCAGAAAAGCAGACATCTATTTCATTCAAAAAGTGCAACAACTACATCTGGAGCATCTACCAATGTTTCTTCCCAGACTTTAAATAGTTTCATCCTACTATTCTTAGTCCTCCCTGCCTGGTGACAATTTATGCCATGGTTGTGCTTCACCTTTAGGTGTTCACATCAGTCTATGCAAGTACCAGTTCTTGCAAGTCTATGCAAGAAATGTAGGTATCAGTTATCTCTTCAAGCTGCTGCCTTTATTTTTGGAAGTATGTAGACCGTTTTTTCAGCTTTTAGCACTGCACTTTATTAGAACAAGTAGGTTTTCTTCATGAGCTGCCCTGTATAAAGCTGGAAGTGCAGTACTGAAGGTGTCAGGTTTGCTGGCTCAGCTGGCTGCTGTCCACAGGGACTGCAGGGCAGCAGCATATGATACCCAAGAAAACAAAATGATTAAAACTACTGTATGCTGAAGGAAGTGTAGGACAGGGAAGATGGATGGCATGGAAGGTTTCTGACCCTTCCCTCAGGACTGTCCCATCTGAGGAGTGGGCTGAGCCCTTCCTTTGGGCAGCTGCAATAAGGGTGCAATGGGAAACATAAGCTGAAAACTCAAATACAGGAATCATGGGGAAAAAGCCATGACAAAACCTAATGGTAATATTTTACACTGACAGAGTGAGTTCAGAGCTCAGAAGTATATTTGACTTATGTGGTAACTCCACCAGTGAATATCATAGGTAGGTCTTCACAATAATTACACGTCTTTGCAGCTTACCTGATAATTATGCTCAGTCAGATCCCTGAGTATTTACTATATAACTGCTGTGTGGTTTAGAAGATGAGATAGTTCTGTAATTTTCTGGTATTTTTCAGGGCTAAACTCTACTGTTACATGGTGTAGTTCTTACCACAAATCATCACCAGTACGATCTATACAGATATTGGTTCTCAGCTATAAAATTCCATAGGATTGAAGACCTGAGCAATAATGCAATTGATATTTCTAAAAATGCTGTTAATGCCCAGTGTACATCTGTATTTTAAAGTAAATGCCCATGAATGTTAATGCCCTTTTAGGCATGCTTTCAATGAGTTTCCCTCAGATAATTTGCTGGCAAAAGCATTTTGCTGAATCGGCAAATTTTAAGCTGGAATTACTATTTTTGAAAAGAAATATTTGGAGAGTATGTGAGTAAGAATTCACACCTGAATGCTAGCTATGGTGGTAACATAAATCATGAAGATATGGCTTTTGAACAGGTAGATATGGACTGAAAAACTGATTAATCAAACAGCCTTTACCTTGTGAGTGAAGGCTTTGAACTGTAAGTACTGGAGAAACTCTTCTGCTACTGCAAGATTCAAGGTGTGATAGAGTACTTCAATAACTCTGGATTACAATTAGGCCACTGCATGGCTGTCTGAGATGCAGCATCTAAGGTGTAGGCTGTGCAGTCTTCAAATAGAAAAGCCAGTTGGGGAGAGTTTTAAAATAACTTGCATGCTATTTTAGAATTTGTTTTGTAAATAAAATAGAGTGGAGTGGGAAAGAACTCTACATAGCACCCTAGCCTGAAAATGTGAACAAGGGGAATGCATATTCAGAAATCTTCCCCTTCTCCCCTTATATCTCCTTCTGAACTATGAACTAATCATTGTGTGAGGTGACTCCATTCTAAAAGCTTGTAAAAAAAATAACTCCTAGCCAGAGATTTGAGCTTCAAGGTCCTTGGAGAACAGTTTTAGTGTCATGCAACCAGAGATATTCTTTTCATGTTCATTCAGGAGCAACTTTAGAAGCACTTACAATAAGCTAGGTGCCTCCAAACAATTTTTTAAAAGTTTGGACACCTTTTCCCTTCCACCAGCTAAGAGATGGACTTCTCTGAAAAGAGACAAATATGGGCTTAGAAGCACAGCACATTTTTTGGAGTTCATTATATACATTCATTTTGAGGTTCTCCTAGGATTATAACTGCAATCTAGACTCAGAAAACACTCTTCCAACACAGCCCAACCACTTTACCTACCTGTCTACCTGCACACTTATCATAATGTCATCAGAACACCAATTATAGTAAATCTTGATGTCATAGAATAATTGAATAACACCCATTGGAAGGCTACTTTAAGGATCATTTGTTTAAACATTCAAAGTTACATTGGGTCTTGCATTGCAGGATCTTGCTTTCTCAAAGATACCTGTTTCTCAGAACAGCACCTACGAACTAGGCTATGTTTGGTGAAATGTTTTTTTTAAACATTAGATCTGAGGATTTTGATGATAAAATTCTTAGCTATTTGTTATGCAATTACTGGCAAGTTCATGCTGGCGACATTTGTCATGTATTTTTGTCACCTTAGCAATGTGCTTTTATTACAAAAAAAAAAAAAAAGTAATGAAATACACCAAGTTACCTGTGTGGAGGAGATACTGAGATAGAACCTGAAGCACAGTTATTACCATCCCTCTTTTCTCCAAATGTAGATAATGATTTTATCATCCTTTATTCCCTTGCTCACTACAACAGGTGTTTCCCTCTGTGCATCTAGTCAAACACAGAACAATTGTGCTCAGTTCAGATTTACCTTCCAACATGTTTGTTTTCCATGTCTATCAAGTCAGTCTGATAAAAATCCAGTCTCCTGACAGTCCCCACGGCTCTTATGTCATTATGTGATCCCAGCTATGACTGCCCTATTGCCCTACTGCTCTTATAAGACATCTGAATCCCACTGTGAAATGCTCCATCACTTGGGTAAACCCTCAGCTTTAACACAATATCAAAATTTGTTGAAATTTCAATATAACTGAGTTTTCACAATTTAAAACCCTCTCTATATTTTGCTTCAAAAAAGGATGCAGAGAGCTTTGGCATCCAGTCAGGTCCTGTTCCTGAGAGCAAGAGGATGCCCTCACACTGCCAGAGCTCCAGTGACCCTTGCCCACTGTTAAACTCTGCTTGGGGGGTGATGAAAGTCAGAGTTAGAAGAGATACACAAAAACATATTTGCAACAGATCATCCTAACTTATGTATTAGATGCACACTTCCCTCTGCCTGATGCTGCACTGGATTCACAACCAGGAAATAGAGAGAACTGTTGTCCAAACCCAAAATGTTGTTTTGGGAAGAAGGGTTATTTTCTATGCTGCATCTCTTTGTGTGACATTCACTTCCAATTTTTTTCTTTAATTTATGTGCATCTAGTTAGAAACTTCCCAGTGCTAAGATCTTTATCCAAAGTCATCTCTGTTGTCAATGTGGTGGAATAATGCTAGAAAAAAAGACACTATTTTTTGGTACATACATGTCTAGGTATTTAGGTATGCACAGAACTGGCTCACTGGGAAATTTCTCCTTTATGAACACATAAATCTTTTTCATTAAAATCAGAGTTATTTATGCCTAGGACTACCTGTGCTTGCACCAGACCTGGTGGGCCAGAAGAAAACCCTGCCAAGACCACAAACTAAACCAGCTCTCCAGGGATTCCTAGTTTGCCATAAGGAGTGGCTTAAGAAAGCAGTTTTTTGAAGTCAAGTTATGAGTCCCTGTGGGCCTCCTGCTTATTTTATGAAGGAAAAAATTCATGCTACCTCTTTACCATATAACCCAACACCCATAGACAAGAGGAAATGCATTGAGAAATTTACAGAAACTTCTCTGGGAAAATCTCAGGATCTTGTACACCTTGCTTACGCTGCTGCATGTCCATTAAAGATAACTCCCTAATATTTTGTCCTGAAGAGATCATTCTAGGAATGAAATATAACAATACACACTGAAAATACAACATTCATAAAACCCTGAGCAAATATTTGTGCTAATGAAGGTTAAGGAGTTGGCAGTTCTGAAAACTGTAGTCCTCTATTTATCGACAGCCTAATTTCAATGCAGGCAGCTGGAGTGGAAGCTTCCCTACACTGGCCTGCCAATGCTTTCAGCCCTGACCCAAAGAGACCCTCTCTAGAAGCAAGAAATAATTAATTCTTTATGCTTGTTCGGCCCTGGATTTATTTCAAGCAAGGGCTGCCAATTCCATGGAATCTGTACACAGTGATTTTATAATACAGTCCACAGTCAACCGGGATGTGAACCGAGACCACCTAAGTCATTCCATTAAAACAACACACTGCAGTAGAAATAGAGTGCTGAGAGCAAAAGGCCAGAGCTGTTATCCACTTCAGCTTATTTTTGTAATTGGAAGGTGGTTGCAAAGGAAGGGAAAGCAAGTTGAGCCACACCTAATAGCCTTGAAAATTACATAATAAAAATTAAGAGGGAAAGTCAGAGAGCACTAAAAATGGTTTGGACCTCTATATACTTGTGTGACCTATTCTTCTAAACACAAATGTTCCCTGTCCTTTTTATGGAATGAAGTGAATTGTTCTTGATGTAGGAATGTTGAGTCTGATTCAGTATTCATTAGTTATGAGATGTATTTCCATTGACTGAGACAGTGACTTACCAGCTTCCTTTTTATTTAGGCAAGCTCTCAGAAATGGATGTGCTAGTATTTCAGGATCTAACTTCTGTGTTCTGCTTAAGGAGTAAAATTTTCAGAAATTATGAAGCACCCTCCTTCTGAAAATTAGTCCATTTAATGTCAGACTGTAGCCAAGCAGACCTGCAGGCACATCTGTCACTGCTGAAAACCAGAAATCCAAATGGCTCACATCTGAAGCCCCACTGCACTTTTTTCCCTTGAAGCTGTTGACAAAACTTCAGTAATTCCAGAGACTATGTCAAAATGCCTGCATTAGACAAAGTGAATCTGCATCAGTCTCCAACATAAATTTTAATTTATTCTTTCTTAGGTATGCATAGAAAACAGAATTTTCCCTCTGCTAAGGATGAAGAGTTTCCTCACATCATGCCCATGCTGTCTGCCTTAGGAACACACCTGCTGCTCCAGAATGCCAGCTGAGAGCACAGCTCTTGCATGAAACCCATTCCTCCTGGAGTCAGGAGTTCCTTTCACTACTGACATTTGTAAATTACTGCCTTGTTTCATGATCTGACTAACGGGAAATATTAGAAGTGGTACAAAATACAAGTTATTTGTAAAATAATTTTTATATCATTTGTGAAATCTATTGCTTTTAAAATAGATAATTCATTACGTAATAGCTCATTGTAATCTATTACACCTAACTAAATCCACACCCTCCAGTAGCATAGCATGAGTAGAAAAACTCCTGGAAACTAAACAAAAACCTCAGTGGTTATGTGCTTAATCCTTCTAAATTCAACATAAAGATGCACTGATAGCAGTAGTGTTGGATTAATCCTGTAACAGTTTTTATTTGCTCAGTAATGTACAGTTTAGATGTGATTCTTGAAAAAATGAAAATCATAATTTTAATTTTGAATTTTTCAGTTCACTTCTATAATTCTTTTCTTCAGAACTGATTAAAGCCATAACAGCAGCCCTAATACTCTGTACCACAAGCTACTACTACATGCAGAACGTGGCTCCATTCATTTTCCATCCTCTGATTTTATTTCATAGAAAGACAGCTCTGCTCATCTTTGACCAATGAACCACACTGATGTCATATCAAATTATCTTTATGGAGTAAAAGTAAGTGTGCTTCTAAAAGTTTGTACTTTAGGACCTAAACTGTAAAAGGATAATTGAAATTTATTTCTGTAATTCAGAAAGGGACTTATCAACACTCCAGTGCATAATTTTTTAACAACACATTTCCATCCTTGTTATTCAGACATCCTGACACAGCTGACAAGTCTGCTACTTGTTTTTTCCATGTAATCTCAGCACAGAGCTGAAGCTTTCATACTGAGTCTGCTTCCTCTTGCCTCACCTCACACCTGTACCAGCTTAATGTCTCAGGAAAGCAACAGGACTGTAGAGCATGTTGCAGAAAATTGTGTGTTTAAATTGCAAACAAGACCATAACACCAGAAATGCAATTGTTAGATAGCACAGTGTGTTGGAAGTAAGAATTACCAGCAGCAAAGACAGAGAGAGGTCCAGAGCAGTAGGTCTGCTTGTTCCCTGGATAGAAACCATCACTGCATCTTTTAAGGCAGGGAGAAAAATTGAACTTTTTGTCCTAGCAAGTGCAACAGAAGTAATTTTTCTTAATAGTGGCATTAGCCTACGTGAAACACAACTTTACGTCAACTAGTCTATTTGGACAGAGGGAAAGACAGTCACAGAATTTTTTTTCAGCTACATCCACTACTTACTTTGAAATGTATTGGATGCTTTTACAAAACAAGCCCTGCTTTAAATATTCAGAAATCTCTCTTCTGCTTCATATTTTGCGTTTTTCTCTCGCTACATTTTCAAACACATAATACCATGTAACCCTCAAGCAAGCAAACTCCCACTATTTCTGGTGTCTGTCTGGCAGACATCAACATGAAGGGCTCTGCATCTCCTGCTGGCCCCCAGGTTTGTTGATCTGTTTCAGCCATGGATAGCCCACACCAAGGCTGGACCAGCAAGATTGGATGCAGCAAGATTGCAATGGGCGAATGGGCAGATCTCCTGTGTGGGGATCATGAAGGAAGAGTGTGTGACAGTGCACACAAACCAACAGTTCTCTTTCTCTCTCTTTCCCTGGGAACAAGAGGCCTCCAAATGCAGGGAGTAGGAGCCAGGATGAGACAAACAGGATGTGGCAGTTCTTGAGACAAGAGGCTGTAGGCCTGAAGGGCTTCTTTTAGGGTGCCTGCATGCATTCAAGGTAGACAAGGACAGTGTGTGTAAGAGGGATCCACTAATGGCTACAAAGCAGACAAGACACACCAGGCTTGGGAAATCCCCCTGAGCTGGAAACAGTGCAAGGAAGCATCACGTGTGCCTGCCCTGCTTTTCCTCTTCCCTAGGTACTTAAGGCTATTACTGGAGACAGCTATTACAGCAAGACAGGCATGTACTCTGATCAAGTACCACTGTTCTTGTTATCTAAGAAGAGTCCCTCTGGCATGTTCCCTGTGGCCTACATATTCTGTTTTTTCCCATTATTAACAGATTATACCGTTTTACACTTTTCCTGGATAATGTAGAAATTATTTTACTCATAAGGCACAGGAGACATTTCTTAAGTGCTATTCTTTTTAGATTTTCTGCTGATAAATCAAGAGAAATAAACTGGCACTCAAACACTTGCATATTTGAATCCTGTTTACTGTCACCCAACAGTTTTCTGATTGGTAACAAACCACTGTTCTAGACTGTTAGGGTTGGACAAGCCTCATAATACAGAATGCAAAGTTAGATATGTGTATTTGAAAATACCAGCAAATTTTTTTTTTATAAAAGGCTAATTTGCAAGGGTTTAAGATAACTTTAAAACAATTTCTACCATTTAAAATAAAATTTGGGGTGCAATGGAGCCTTATGTCATAGTTTAAAAGGCAAATTTCTTTTCAATTTGCTAGACCAGTGAGAAAAATGTGTCCTGCTCCTTGCTTGTTTAGCAGACCTATAATAGGATTTCACTAATTTCTTTTTCTAGTGGAAGTAAGTTTATGTTCCCAGCTCTTGACATGAAGTTACAGTACTGAATTCACATCAAATTCAAGGGCAAATGATATATCCGCAGCATTAACTTTAGGCATCTAATAGCAGTGTTCCTTGGACCTCCTGGAGATGTGCAGAACTCAAGTGCTCAGAATCACAGCTTCCTTAGAGTTCACAGACATTCCTATTAATGACTTGAGCATGAATGTTAAAGCTTCAGAGAACCTCCTTCCATCATATCCATAGGGGAAGATGGCTTTGTGCTTTAAGGCTAAAACATTTTCAGGTTTTATTTCTTTTAGGTTCAGTGGATATTTTTGCCATTTGCTTGGCAAAATGAAGCATCAACAATTTCATTTAAAGACAATAAAAATAATTATTGAATCTGCAGGTATTTTAACCTTTTTCTCCCTAACATCTAAGAAGAAATGTACATGTATTCATCTCAAATTACTGTTTCTCTGAGAAAGTTTTCTGATTTCTCTACGAATTTTCTTATCAGTCCAGATTTTATAAGCGTGACTTTTCAACTAATGAACAGGTTGTCTGTGGGATCTTGCCCAACCCAGTTAGTGAAGGCTAGGAATCTAGTGGACTAGGAATCAGGAGGCAGCCCTCTCTCACTAGGGAGCCCACTGAATACCATGCTTCCTTGCCTGTAAAGTAGGGATACACATCTTTTGTCTGGCTGAATGGAGAGTCTCAACCTCTCAGTCTCTCTCTCCCTCTGTATAGCATTTGACACAATAGACCCAGACCTAAAAGCTATTGTAATACAAATTAATACTACTTTTCCACAAGCCCTTCACCAGTGCTACCTAAATATACTTTTTGGCCACAGTACCATCCACAAAACAAATGCACTGCATTAGAGATTTTCACCACCCGTGCTGCAATTACCACAGTGATGCAACTTTTTTTTTAGACCTCAGTGGTATAAAAAGAAAATAGCATCAGCTTGTTCAATGCCAGCTCCTCTGCTGAAATATTCATCACCTAAGTGATAGTTATGTGCTTTTTCAAAGTGTAAAATGCACAAGCTTTGCCACTGACAGACTATGTTCTTACTATGTTTAAACCTGTGTAAAACAGCCATAATTATCAAGAATGAATGGCCAAAAGTGAAAAAAAAAAATCAAGAGACTATATGTTTTAATTTGAGTTATGCACAGAACTTGTTAAAAGAAAATTAAGAATACCTCATAACTGAAAAATGTAAGCCTAAGCTTCTGAGCTTTTAAAGGAGCTATTACTTTGAAATGCAGTCATCGTTATAAAAAAACAGAAGTGATATTTATCATCATTACCTGTGACTATTAGTGCCATTTGTGGTTATTATTTAAATGCTATTTGTTTTTATTGCTGTTTACAGGGAAATTATGCTCGTGCAACTGAGCAAAGGTTATTGTGGTAGTGTGTGGGCATGAGTATGGAGAACACATTCCACTGACCATGAAACATCAAACAGACCCTAAACCACAGTTATTTTCTGACTCCTGAATCATGCTCCATGACAAAAAAGCCATGATGAAGTTTCCTTATGGACATAAACCAGGCAATTCTACATAAGAAATCTGCAGAAATACAATCAGGAAAGTGCTTCACTAGATGGGTTTGGGGATCAATCTAAAAATCAAGGCAACTTCTGGAGGGAAAATACAGAAGTAGTTGTTGAGCAAACCATTGGGGGGGATGGTAATAGTTAAAATAATTTATTTCAAATGAGGCATTCTGTTACATCTTCCTGTTACTCAATAATGGAGGTATAATTTTTCTTATCAGAATGGCCCATCTTTTGGTATTTGTGTTTATTGTAGAGCCTGTTGAGTGCTCTGCTGCTTCCAATGATGCAGTCATTAAGGGGTGTCATCATGGATGCCCCCACAAACCTAGACACAGCAAAAATGATAAAATTCATGAGAATTTTTTCCTTGAAAGGGCAAAATTTAATATACTGCCATTTGTGCTCCTGCCAAGAAACCCTGTGCATTTAAAGCCAATGCTCTAGAGATCCACAGGGTGAAAACTTTTTGGCTTCAAGATAGGGTTTCGAGTGTTGCATGAGATCTAATGAGATCCAAATGACTCCGCAAAATTCCCTTGGCTCGCCTCTGCTCAAGCACTTAGCTCTGAATTCCACCCTGTGCACTTGCACCAGGGATTCTCTGAGGTGTGGTGGAAAACCCTCAGCTTTGCCTGCATTTGTAGGTGTGAGACAGAGCTCATGACTGGGCAAGAAGATGGAAGGTGAAGAACACTGCTTGGACAAGGTGGGTTCTACAGCTCTTAAAACAGCTGTTCAAAGCACCTGCCAATGTTTGTCTGTTGCTAAACTCTCCTCTGACTCAGGAGAGAGGAACAAGAGAAATTCTTATATGAAATCAGTTTGAGAGCAATCTTTCTGAATCTGCTGTCTCTTGCAACTAGACACAGAGCCCTAAGGTTATCTGGGAATTTCATTTATGCTCCCCATGATTTCAAGGATCTAGGGACCTAGCAATGGTCTGGATTTTTGCTTTTTTCTTACTGTGGTAAATTACAGTTGAGGCTTTTGTGGTTCTCCTGTAAGTTTTGAGTTTGTTTTGCTGACAAGCATTTTGTGGCTCGTGGTATTTAGTTGCATCTGGAATACATGTTCTCTGAACCCTTTTGAACTGTGTATCTCTTGCAACTGACTTCAGCTGATGGTCTTTTGTAGCCATAAATTGCTATATTTCTCTTGTTGCCCAGACACCAATTCAATGAAGGATTCATGCTACAGAAGTCCCTGGAATTAGAAAATAATCTAAAAGTATTGCAAGAATAAAGCAATTACATTAAAAATCTGTAAATGGCAACAACAACTGTAGCTAAACACAAATAACTAGTTATTAAAAAAATATTTTCTTTTTGTATTTTTTTTCCTTTCAAATTTCCTAATCAGTCAATGTAGAGATTACATAAGACCGCTATTGTGCTAAAAAACCTGCAGAGCCTTGAGTTGAATAAAATTTTAGGTCTATGGGATTTTGTTTTATTTCAAAGTACCTTGCTCTGAGACCTATTAAGACACTCATTGTTTCAAGGCAAGATATTTGATGTTTGTAAAGCGTATTAGATACTTACATGCTTTATATTAAAAAGGCAATGATTGGCTTCACAAAGAACCATACAAATACCTTTTTAATTGAAATCTTTCCATCTCCCCTGCTTTCAAGTCCCCAAAGGTACCAAGCTATGAATTTCAATGAGGGCTTTGCAAAACAGTATTTAATTAGTGCTTTTCTGTCAGCCTATCTTCCATCACCCATCTAACCATTCTTGTTTCTACAGAGACATGTAGCAGCAATTTAATATTATACAAAAGGAGCAACATTCTCTCACAGATAAGAGTCTAAAACCTATCAGTTCAACCTAATTTTGGTATGGCTGTTTTCCAAACCCATATAAAATAAGTGTCTGTTTTCATTATAGAGGTAGCAGACCTTATCCATTAAAAAAAAAAAAAAAAAAAAAAAAAAAAAAAAAAAAAAAAAAAAAAAAAAAAAAAGAAAAAAAAAAAATACTCCACAAAAAAAAAAAAAAG
>WEIU01019069.1:425703-471378 GCA_013389925.1 Aegithalos caudatus | reverse complement strand
CAGCAATCTGTTATATCACTGCTGCACTTCAGCTGTGCCTTTAAAATTATTGTCATGAAAAAGTGGAACTACTGCTGATCCACAGCAAATGATGCAGATGGCACAGGATTCTGACCAGCTTGCAGACACTCTGCAGATCCTCTTGGTCAAATATTAATTGGTCAGTTCTATCCCCAGCTGAAGAAGCCTCTTGCATTCCTTGCCAAATAAATCCTAACATAGCAGAGTTCACAGCATCCTCTATTCCCTGTACCTAAAAATGAAAATGGCCACTAAGCCTGGCTGCATTAATTCTTGATGTTATCCTCTTTCAGTGGGACTAGAACAAGGTGACACACCCAGGCTCCAAACCTCTAGTGCTTCAGAATGCTGGTGGGTACACTACAAAAAACTGCAGTGCTTTACCTAGATTATGCATATCAGATGTCACCCCAATTTTCTACATTACCTTGTTACTGAGGTGTCATCAGAATTTTGATGCTTATCTTGAAAGACTTCTACACCCAGTTTCTCATCATCTTCAAAGGAATTATAAACGCCTTTCTGTGAATGACCTAACTAAAAAAAGTCACTTCTTTATGAAGGTGTGACTCTGAGGTAAAGTTGGTTTATGGCAGAGACACATCATTCCTGGAGGTGAATGGGAGAAGGGGAGATGAATGATGAGATCCTGTACACACATCATGTGGAAGACACGGGAATACAAACAAGCTCTATGCAATAGAAATAACTTCTACTGATGATGCAGAGTGATACTGCAGTATTTATGTGTGAAGAAGATTAGGACACAGTAGAACGTATGGAATGGAGTAGCATCACAGCAGACTAATGCTGCTTGAACTGCACCCTGGAAACATTCAGTTCTTGGAGTAAATGGAACTGTTCAAGTGAATCTTCCATATGAGGACTTTAAGCTTAACTCAGCATTACTAACAATTTTTTGCTCTGAGATGGGGTCACAAATGAAGGAAAAGGGATGCCACCAGCAAATAAGAATGAGGAATTTCAAAAGATACTATGAAGGGCACTTAGTCATACTGTTTTCACAATATTTCTCATTCTTTCAATTTCCTTCTTAACATGAGACTAAGTACATTCAGAAACCTGAAGCTTGAAGTAATAAATGTTTTTCAAATCCTGATTTCAGGCAGAATTGGAAAGAGATGTGGTAGTGTCCAGAAATAAGAGTAAGATGCATGAGGAAAGCTAACAGCATCACATGAATTGCTCATTATGGTAGACCTTTCTGTTCTCAGTCCTGGCTACAAGTAGTGAATGTCAAGACTCTTAACTTTTGGTAAAAAGAGACCAAAGGAGAAAATTAAAGTAGCAGTAAAAGCCACAAGACACCACAGGAGGGTGCTACACACAGTCACTGTGTTATTGCAGGGACAGCTAAAGGCAGCATGACTATGTTTTCCATAGAGTTGGAAAGCAGCAAGTCCTTTTCCCTCATAGCATCCCAGAACAAATCCATTTACTTATAATCAGAGACTCAAAAACAAAGGGCACCAGTTGTGTTAGCCTGAGACCTGTTGGTCATAATGGTACTGCCAACTGGAGCCACTTGAGAACACGAGGAGCAAAAATTACATTAGGAAATGACCCATCCAATGCAGAGAGTTTCATAATTGTATAAATACTGCACTCTGTTTACACTGTGTCAGATAATAACTCACCTATTCCTTACATGCTTAATATCAACACATCTTCAGAAAGCTCCAGGACTCTCAGAATGAAACTGGTGTGTGAAAGGATTTACACTTTTATGAATCAGCATATGACAATACAGTTTCTATAAGCACAAATAGATTTTACTGTACCCAGATATGTTTTGTTTCACACTTCCCACTTTACTTTTCAGTAGCTAAAAAAACCCAGAGCACTATACCTCATACAATACAACACATTTACCACTAATTACTTTTTACTGAGGCTGTTAACAGGAATTTAAAAGAAAAAAAATTAATTACTCATCCCTCTTCCAAGAGATTTATGCTAACTTTACAGGGTGGAGATTATTCCCTTCTATATCCCAGAGATGGTAGGAAAGCTCACCAAAATAATCCTATGCATATTGTGGGTCCCAGGAAACAGAAAAATTGCATATGCTTTCTTCAAAGTATCCTGCAGTACAATGGAGGGTCCCTTGCCCAACTGCTCAAATATGTACACTTCCCAGAACCTGTCTCTTCATTGCCTCATCTCACTGGAGCTTCTGTTCAGAGCCCTTGGGTACAGAAGAAAAGGACATGCCAACCCATAGAGGTAGTGGAACCACTGGCCTCTTCTTATGCAGGGAAAGGGAAGACAACACAAGAGAGACATCCAAGCAAGGATCTGGAATTTTTCCTTTCCCCCACCCTATTTCTTTAACATCACTCATCCCATTCTTTTCTGACATGCTCTGATCCCAGTCAAGTTATATCTTCCTGAGTTGGTATCCTTTTTGTTGTGTTTTCTTGATAATTTCCCTGATCATAGGACCATAACTTATCTCTAGTTGAGAACAATCAGGATCGCTCTGTCGAGCTCCCAAATTAATGCCATGGTGGCCAACAGCTACTACATTGCCAGATTTGTTCTGTCATAATGTCCCTTGCAAGTTACCACTCCAGCTTTCTTCTCTTTACCTACAGGGTAGTTCCTACTTGTACCTTCACTTTCACTACAAGCCCCTCTCCATATTTGTCTATAATACAGAACTTTTCCCTCTTCAAAGAACAAGTCCACCTGCTGCTGACTCTTTGGCTGCATGTCAGCATTTCTCTCAAAGACAATAAACTTTGCTTTATTTCTGGACGCTTGTGCCTCCACCTGTTTCTATATCCTCTGAACTTGAAGAGTTCCAGTTGTTCTTCAGGGAGATGATGAAGGAAAAACAAGCCCTAGCTCCTCATTCTCTTCACTTGACTGTAGTGTTCATCACTACTGGGAGCATCACAGTTTGTTTCCAGTAAAACCCACCGTGTGCTGTATTTACATCCCATACCGTCCATAAATTCAAACATCTCTGCCCAGAGGTAATGGAGTAATGTCAATTCCTAGGGTCACACCTCTAAAGCACCCTGGGATGTTTCAGGATGAACAGTGCTCTACTAAAAAAAGTAGGTGACTACCTCAGAAGATGAACAATGAGAAAACAATGCATAGCCATGCTTTAAAGTAACTTCTGGCCTTCTAGTCCACACAGGAATTAAAAGTTAATGCAATGATGCATGGAGACAGCATAATAACACAGGACAGAAAAAGGCCTAGAATGCCAGGAAATAGTTTCAACATGGATGGTAAGATGCAGTCAGCAGTCCTGCTTTCTGCAAGATGGAATTCTGGTGCTTTTGGCTCTACTGGGGCATAACCTTGCTCTGAGAAAGCCACCCAATATTAATTAGAAGTGGAAAGCAGGACACAACAGAGCTGTGGAATGAATGGACTGGTGACTGAGAGCACACACCACAAAAAGCAGTGCCAGTGGGAGAGTGGAGATCCTCAGCTCACCTGGCCAATTTGCTGCTAAAGAAGTATCAATACAGAAGCTCACAAATAATTTAGCAAAGTGAGAACACATCCGTTGCCTAATAAGCTGTGTAGAAACATGTTTTTCCAATTCAAATGCCACTGTCAGAATTTAATTCTAAAGATATACAACTACTCTCCCATACTCCAAGCTGAAAGCACAGAATTAGGCAAATGCTTTCAGAGAATCTTCTGTCAGCCTGCAATGAATACCTGTGGTTGCTATCACCTTAATCATTTGGCAGCTACATTTTGTTTCTAACACTGTCTGGAACATACTACAAGGAAAAACCATGCATACAATTCTACTTTCACAGAAGATAAGAAAGTATGGCAACGATAGCCACGACATACACTTCTGTAGGGAATGGAGTTTGGATGGGAAGAAAAGGGGAACATCATCTATCAGAAAGCAATGCAGAAACACTAACTACTGAGAAGACATCTGATTTTTTGACATCCAACTTCATAAATAAAGCAAATGGGCTGCCTGTCACTCTATATCCTATACAAATACTGGAAATGCAAACTGTCTGGGAAGAAGAAATAGAATGCTATACCCTGGTATGTGCACTAATTTGCTAACTGCTCTGTGGCTTCAATCCAGCAAAACACTTAAGCACATGAATAGTCCCAACAACAAAGGTCTGAAAGACTGCCCATACATTAAAGTAAATTGCAATGTAGGCACAAGCCTCTCCCTTGCTTTCATTAAAGCCTGCAAAACTCAGAGAAAAAAAATCAATGCTGTCTCCCTTGGGTATAGCAAGCAAGGTAGTGGGGTCACAACAGCTGCTTTCAAGGATAGCTTAGGCAAACGTATTTACAAAATGCATGTGTATTTTGATACACAAATTTTAAATATACATACATTGGCAGTATAACACTGTATTTTAAGCCAAAAAGAAAAGAAAAGGAAAAAAAAACCAAAACAACCCCATGTTGTTTTCTAATTGAAATACAAAAGGGTTATTTAGCTATGAAAAAACTTCCAAGCTTTTTACTGGGCTTGCTTTTATGGTTAGAGAGTTTGCCATTCTGTGCAAACGAAATATATTGCTATTTTCCCTGTGTTTAGTTCAGAGGAGGAATCTGAATAAAATGTCAGCCTGAGCCATGCAGCGATTGTAGCTTACACAAATCAAATGTCAGGGTTCAAGCGGGTGTGAAGATAACATTTGGAGGGGCACAAGGGAGAGAGACAAGTGATTCACAGTCTGGAAGGTGATATTGCAGGGTCTAGGTCAGGGGAGAAGTGAGAGCTGCTCGGCAAGGGTGAGTGTAGCATGGGGATGATGAATATATTGCCATTTGAGAAAAGTTACCTGCAATCAGGATTTACTCAGACAGTGCCATTAAGGCGCCTAAAAAAACACTTTCCAGTAACCTCAAGGAACAAAATCCTTTATTATCTGACCAAGAATATTACCAAAAGGACCATCTTAAAGCATAGTTATATTTTATGCTTTTACTGTCATTATGCTTTTACATTCCTCTTGCTTTTCTGTTCAAATGCTACAACCAGCAGCAAAGACAGACACACAGTTTGCATTTGCAGGCAAATACATCTTTCTCCATGCAGCAGATTTGATCCCGTTCCTGTCACAAATGGTTAATTTTTTTCTGGGGCACTCAGCATCAGATTTCATGTGGAGGCACCTGAAATAGCAGTCCCATGTTATTAGCCATTTAAGACCAAATGCTATCAAGAACACAATGAGTGGAAGTCTAATCTGCAAGTTGTACTTCAGAGATGAATGAAATGTTTACAGGGCAATAGTGGTGTGAAAGTGGAAGAACCTGCTTCTCTCAGAACTCTCTATGCTCTGCTGGCACATTCAGGGTGAGAAACATCCACTGTGTACACAAACCACACTGCTTCTGTCATATCATTGCTCTTTTTCTGTGCATTGAGGCTTATTTATCATTGCAGTAGTTTCTTCACCCTAACACTAGCAGGCTCTCTTCTGTGCCAAAGTGAAGAGCATCACCTGTTTATAGCTCTGCTCTTATTACCATAAATCATTAGTGGCATTTGGGAGTAGTAGGCTGTGTAATTGCTCTCTTGAAGTATATTCTTCAAGACTGGATTGCCTTTAATCTACTTAGTACCTCTTGGTTTCTTTCTTGCTTTTTACTCTCTTTCTCACAGCTCTGCACAGAACCTAGAGTCACTTCTCTCCTACAGTTTAGTGAAATGATTTACTAATTTCTTCTGCAGGAAGTGGATTGTAGTACAGTTATTCCTGACTTTCTTTACCTGAGCAATGCTGTAACTCAAAGAAATAATGATTTATTTCACCTTCTGATTCAATCTCTGTTGCTGGCATATGTTCACAGTCTCGTGATGCCAATTCAAATCCTACTGATATGCTGGGAGTCTGTGGGCTTCAGAACCGGTTTGATCAGGCTTGGATCTCATCTCCACTTCAGAGAGAACACTACAGGAGTGACTGGAGCTGTCTTTGGCCTTTACAGATTTCACAGGCTAGAAATGCTGTATTATTTCATCCTAGTCACTATGTATATAATAATTAGTATTTCATTTTTTAAAAAGAGCAAGGAGGTGAAGAGATAGAATGAGTGAAGATGAAGATGCATTGGCAGAGCTGCACATGGAAATAAGCATGAGATCTGTTAGCATTAAAGCAATCCCTGGTTTTAATGATCTAGGTAAAGAAAGGTGAAAAAAATCCTTAGGAATCTACAAGTTGTTTGCCAGAGGTCAGCAGAAGACTAAACAGAGTGCAGTCAATATTGCTATGCTTGCGTGAACAGAAAAAAGTAGAATTCTTCTTGATAAGCAGTTGTATTTGATTTTTATACTTTGATGAAAAGCATCAGCTTAACACTGAATACAAATTTTAATTTGGGTGGTATTTATTGGTGGTCAAGGTAGGCAGAAAAAAAATGACAGTGCTTTTCCTGACATCATGCCATATTGGAAAGCAAGGAAATCTTGTTTCTGCCTGTAAATAGGACCTGTGGAAATCCAAAGAGAGAATAAATATGAAAAAATAAAAATGAGATGTCCTTCAACACAGCCACACTTCTGACCACAAAGTTGTTTTAGAGACAGGTCAACTTTGTTTAGCTCAGCACAGAAGTATCTCCATGAAATGAGTTAAAAAAAACCACAAAAAACAAAAAACCCAAAAAAACCCCAAACAAACAAAAAAACAAAACAAAACAAAAAACAAAAAACAAAAAACAAAAAACCAAAAAACAAACCCCCCCCCCAAAAAAAACAAACCAAACCAAACCAAAAACAAAACAAAAAAAAACCAAACCAAAAAAAAAAAAAAAAAAAAAAAAAAAAAAAAAAAAAAAGAGAAAATGAGGCCTTTGCAGGTGCTTTTGGAAGAAATGAAGAAACAAAACAACCCCAGAAATATTTAACCAAATGACATACAAATAAGATGAAGGTATATTTATTTACATTTTGGGTTTAGGCACTTGATAGCTAATAGGAAGAAAAGGATTTGATGGACATTCAGAAGTGCTACTATATATACACTAGAGCTGGGTTAAACAACAAAACCACAGTCTGGACAACAGGAAAATTCCTTTAGTCACCTAATATCCCTTTTGCATAAAACCAACAAAAACAACATAAAAACCACAAAAGAGCTCTTCTGCTCCCACCAGGGAGGATCCTTTAGATCCTTTTAAAGGCTCTAATTACAGAGTATTACAACTGGTGTTCTTTGATTTTATTGTTTTTCTGTCATTTTACTTTGCTGCGAGACTGTTTTATGGAACATTTTGGTGAGCTCCTGATAGGCAATCCTCTGGATTAATTCAGTGTTCATTGGGCCAGTAAGTGGTCAGCTACTCTGAGAGACAGCACAGCAATGACAGCTCACTATCTCCTTCTGGGAAGATTGAACAGCACACAGTATTTTGAACTAATGCTAAATGCTCGGAAGTCCTATTTTCATCTACACATAGAACATTTTCAAAATAAACCTCCAGGTAGAAGTATTACTCAGGATTCAAGTATGAGACACAGATTAGCCCAGGAAACTACAAATCCTGCTTTAAAGCAGCTCATTACAGGTTTGTTTTTTTGTGATATGTTTTTCAGACCCAAATTAGAGCAGAACAATTAAGTATGCACTTAGGCCAAATGATAGCTTTTCCTGGGAAGCTTAGAGGGAGCTCAGAAAGCATTTTGTCTGGAAAGGTGAGGAGCAGAATCCCAGTCCTGGAGAAGAACAGGCAGACAGAGGCTGCCCAGGCAGGCCAGTCTCACCTCCAGCACTGCCTGGATGTGCCCTTCAGCAGAGCTGGCAGGATCCTTTGGGTTTGTTTTGCTCATTTTATTCCTGCAAAGCTACCCCAACACTGAAAGATTTCACCTGAAACTGGATTCAAAGAATACCAGGAGCACCGTCCTGTACCAAGCAAGGCAGGCTTCATGTCTGAGCTGCTCCTTGTACCAGCCTCTGCCTGATGAGAGGGTTCATGGATTCTCAGTGCCATGCAACAGCCACCCACAGAGGCAGGAGAGGCTGCCTAAACACCACTTCCACACAGTGCCAAGGACAATACCTCCACGTCTAAATGTTTCAAGGGTTTTAAAGTTTGGGGCTTTAATTTTTTAGAGTTTTAAAAATATATAATTATTATTATTACTCCAGAAAAAATCAGCTACTTCAGGGAACAAAATTTGGTTTTGGGAGAATACACTTCCTTCAAAAATCATGCTGACAACATTTTGTTGAATTGTTCAGGTGGTTGTATTCCTCCTCACTTCTCAGAACCTATCCATTTTCAATGTCAATTTTACTGTCTTCCTAGTGCCCCCAAAAGCACAGTGCAGAGAATCAGCAGGCATCCTGAATTTCAGTGAGAAGTCAAGCTGCCTGGTACCATCAGAAATTGAGCCAATAGAGAACAAAGAGAACAAAAATGTGGAAAGGAAAGGCGGTAGAGAACAGGATTTGAGAAATGCACTGTTATCCACTGGGCTCCCTGTGCTACACTTTGACCTCTAAACATGTACATGTAATTCATCAATCACTGATGGTAAAGTGCACCAGGGATGAAAGGAGGGCATTAAATAACAGTGCAACAGAATGGGGTTCAGGGTATCTGCATTCTGTTCATGGCAGGAGCATACATAAAAACAGATACTCAGCTTAACAAAACAGATTTGGTGAAATCAACACAGCACCAATTAAATGGCATGCACTGACAAATGATCCCTTCACAGGTTTTCTGTTAAGTTCTTGTAGTTTCTACAACCTTACTGTGTAACTTCAGGCAAATTATTTAACTTTTCTGTCCCTCACATCTATAAGTTACAGCACATGGTGTAATAGCTCCTCTTTCAGAGGGGGTGTAAAATCCTGAGGTAGTTTTTGTAAACTCCTGAGACATCCTCTAGCCAATTAGTGATTAGAAATGCAAGTAACTAGGAGTTCACTTCTGAAGAAGCAGAAGGAGAAGACATACACAGCATAAGAACACTCACATCCCTGCTTCCCCATCTTGGCATTTGTAGCCTTACAAAGAAATGTCAGTTTAAATAACCAATTCTCATTACGCTAAATACTGAAATGCCAACACTGATCATGTGGATTTCTGTTAAAAATTAATGTTTTAGCAAGAAGGCTCTTAGTTTTGGCCTTTCTAGTGCTTTGCAGTTTGATATGGATTGAAGATAGCAGCTATTTTACCATCCTCTGCCCATGTAAAGTGTAGGCAGAAAATCTGCCAGCTCTGGTAAATCACCAGTGTAACACAATACTTGCAGCACCAAAGTGGATAATATGGGCTTACTTGGCATGTGCAGTGATTTAGTGAGCTATAAACACACAGAACTTTTAAAGAAGGTACTCCATATCAAAGGTGGCCAAAAGTGCTGTTGCCTTTACTCCAAGGTGAGTGCTTTATGATGGAACAAGAGAAGAAAGATTACTTGCAGCTTTTCAGCCCTGATAAATCAGGCACAGCCTTTGGAAAATGATTAGTCATACTATGCATCGTGCACAAACCCTAGGTTAATCGATTTGCACAAGCTCAATGCTTTTATTAATAACCAACATAGTTCAGGTGCTCTCCTCCCCCCGTTACACTTAACACCTCTGTTTCTCCAATTCTGGGATCTTGGGAGCAGCAAAGCAGGGAAATGATGACTTGCTTATGATTGCAGGTTGACTTTGCAATCTCAGAACATGATCCATTTTTCTGAGAAAAAAAATATTCCAAAGACACTGCTACTGTGACTGTCCCATGACTGTACTGTGGCTTTTACGAGACAGAAGTTACCTGCATGAAAACTCTAAGGGAGTGGATATTGAAAAGAAATGTTACTGGTGAGCCAGGGAATTAAGGAGAGAGAAGTATGGATTTCTGCCTTGCATTGTTTCTCACTCTTCATTTTCTATCTATTCTCCTCTTCATCATCTCATTCCCACTTGGCTGGCTGTATCTCCTCCTCCTCTTGTTTTCTGTTTGCCTGACATACCTTCGTGCTCCCTCTTAAAACTCAAGGTATTCCTACAAGGTTCCTGCTATGAAAGCATTCACAGTGACTTCTAAGATATGAAATTTAACAAAGCATGCAAATATTTTTAGGCTTGAAATATACATGACTATTAAATATATGCATCTCCTTTCTTATTTCCATTAACTCCTAAATTAATTCAGAATAGCTCAGAGCAACCTCAAACATAATTACATGGATCTGAATAATTAACAGAACTGATGAAATGCCACATTCAGGAGGCTAACAGCATATATGAACAGTTATTTGCTATTCCTATCTTGAATTTCTCCTGGTTTATAACAAGAAACACATCATAGTATCAGTCTCTAGAGCTTCTGCTGGATCACATCTCTGAGATTTGTCAGGGATAGCAGAAAAGAGGAGCAGTGTCTGCAGCATGGTCTGTGACTGATTTCTCTGCACAGTGAAAAATACAAGACACACACAGAGACTCCCATAGTGACTACAGCAGGTATGAAAGATGTTGAGCATCTTTACACAGTATTCATAGCAGGCCCTGCCTTCAAAGAGAAACACATGATAAATACAACATATGGTATCCTTAAAACAGAGTCCATTTGTTGTGCTATGTGTGAATGCAAGCTTTTTTTCCAGTACACTCTGACTTAATATTCTTCCCAGATCTTTCTCACCTGATGTTTCAGTCAACTGGATGCTAGAGGCCTTTAAAAACATGCAAGTTCTTTTATTTAGTATAATCTTGCTATATCCAAAGGAGACAGTATGAACAGAACTTTGGTTCACTTCCAAAGCTATTGAATGATTGAGTGTGAAAGCCTCTTTTGCCTATTTTCTCTTTTTAATTTTTTTCTCAAGGTCCTGCTTTCCAGTGTGTTTTCCCATTCATGCATATAGTTTTCCCATCCTGTCAGCACTGCCAGTCACTCGGCTGCTGAGCTCCAGCCTGCTCTCTGCACTTTCTGTCACACAGGTGTGGAGAGATTTCTGATCTGGCTTACAAATCCTGTGCTGCCCCTGGCAAGCTGGCTGGCTGTCATGCTGCTGCAGGGTGTTGCAAACAGCTGCTCTTTCCATGGCATACTTTGCACCTCCAGCCTAATTTTCCCCCTCCAGTTTTCATCCTTTCCACACCAAAAGGCACTGGCAATGGAGCCATGCAGAAACAACAACTGTACCATTAAACTATTTCAGATTCTTGCCCATTGAGAAATTATCTGCATGTCCTAGTTTATCACTTAGTCATATTCAACTGTGCACTTACTTTTCAAGCACTATATCCATATAATTTCCAGATTACATACCAGTCGATGTTTCCTAGTACATCTAGGCTATGATTTTTAGCATTGTCTTGTTTTCTCTTTTTAAAATATTTATGCCTGTTCTGACCAGTATGCTTAAATCTGGTACCTGTTGAAGGACAGCTTCTGCACAACACTCTTGGAATTCAGCCCCAGATTTTGGCAAAATCTGACCATCTGTTCTTTTTTCTGAGTGTTGGGAGACTTTTCCTTTGAGTTTCAATTAATTCACCACTATTGTACCCTCCTAACTGTTGGTTTTCTAGTGCATTCAATCTCAGCTGAAATAAAACAACAATAGGTACTGACTACTCAACAAAACTTGGTTTACCTTCTGAATTAAAACTAATTTAAAAGTCCCAGAAAATTTTGAAGCACAAGCTTTTTCTCTAGGAAGGCAAGTGAGCTACAAAATCACAGTAGAGCATGCAGAGACTTGGTCACATTTTGCTGAGTGTAGGTGTGAGATGAGTCTGAGTTGGTCCCTAGGAACTCAACAGAGGACTGCAATCAACTTTACTTGGCTGTATTTAACTCTGCAACTTGGGTTATACTGAAACTCTATCTTGATTTCATGTCACATAGCATTTTCTCACATCTTGGTTTCTGTCTGGACAGCTCTGAAGCAACAGAACTGCAGCTGCTCTCATGGATGGGATCTGTCTTGCAGTCCAGACATAGGAATATTTAAACTTCAGTTTTCTTACATATAAAAGGAAGATTGCAGCCTCAGGTTTCCGATGCATTTAAAATTTTTGTAAGCCAAAAGTCACATGCCTTTCTCTCCAATTCTATGACATCCTGAGCATTTAAACTGACAGTTATCAAAGGTCTTATAGTGAAAAGTTAAGGGAAAAAACTCAACAAAATAGTACTGAGAATTTTGATACTTAAAACTCTGATTTTTCAGTTTTATTTGGACAGACTTAGATTTATTTGAATAGTGCTTAGTGGGCAGCTACAAAGACTATATTTTTCTCAAGGAGCCACAAGGAGAAAAGCTAAGAGCAATGGTTAAAAGTTGCACTGATCAAGGTTTTATCAGTTTTATGACCTAAGAAAGACAGTTTTTACTATGAGAATGACCATTCAGTGGAACAACCTCCCCAGGGACACAGTGGAGTCACCATCACCATTGATGGTGGTTTTCAAGATGTGACCAGATAGGGCACTTGGTATTTTCATCCAGGCTCCCTTTTCCACAGAATGCTGGAGGTCTTCCAACCTGGCCTGTTCTAGGATTCTATGAAACTACTCACTATAACATCTAGCCCTAAACTTCCACCTAAAACTGATTTTGTGACTCTATGATGATTACTGCTTCCCCTCACAGCTGAACCTGTCAGGTTACACTTAAATTGGTTTTACACCAGTTTCATTTTATTACTCTTGATGATAATAAGTCATTTGTATTCAAAAGGAGTGAGATCAGGTCTAACAGAAATTACTTTTTACTTGTAGCAGGTATTTTCACCTGTTGCATCTTCCCTCCAGACAAACTAAAAACTCTTTCTGTTCCACAGGAATAGAGAAAGAAAATGCAAGGTGCCCTTCACACAGGTGGCTGGAGCAAATTAGAATCTTGGAAATGAAAGTACAGCAATTTTTGTGAGTTATACACAATTTTTAAAAGTTATACATTTCTAATAGGGCACAGTGAGTTTTAGAATCTATCTATCTATCTATCTATCTATCTATCTATCTCTATCTATATCTCTATCTATCTATATATCTATATCTATATTCTGTGAAAGATAATAAATTTTATGTTTTATTATAAATGTATCATGGGAATATATAAGGAGACAAGTTTCTATTACACTTAGGTCATAATGTATACAGTTTTAGGAAAAGGCCTCCAAGATCACACTATGTTTGTCCAGATAAAACTGCTGCTGCCTGAAATGCTTTCTTATAATTTTATCTATGAACTGATTTCCTTTACAAAATTTGCTTTACATATATTCCTTTGCAATCATATTAGGATTCCAACTAAGAAAGACAAACAGGATTGTTCTGTGAATGGGACACCTGCACTCAGGGTTGGCATGGTGAAGCATGTTCAGATAGTGGAATAATTTAGCCGGTTACATCATCATGGAAGAGGTACATTAGTTGAGATGAGAAACTCATACTTGTACTTCATAAATTCTGGAACAGTGCTGGCAACACTTAATTATTTAAAGGAAGCTTTCCACATGAATTTAAATATGAATATATTATTGTGCTTTCTGTAGAAAAAAAAACCTCTATCCTCTAAAGTGCTTTGCAGAAATTCTGAGTCACAATAACCTTCTTGCCCAGAGTTCCACAAGGGATCAGCACCAGAGATGGGAATAAAGAATCCCAGAATCCCAACTGTAATACCTCCTTCAGCACTTCTGCCCAGGGAGTCCTAATACATTATTCTAACACGACAAAATCACACTGAACTAAGAAAACACATGAAGAATAAAAATAAATCATGGAAAATAGGAAGGTAAAAAAATTGAACAAAGGTGGCTTTACAATTCTCAGAAGAAGAAACTCAGTTTGGTATCAGCTGACCTATGGATTCCTGTGCTACTACTGCAAAATTAACAAGGGTTTAACACATAATCAAGTTTAACAAGTTTCTGTGTATCAGCAAAGGCATGATAAGCCACCCCATAGGTCTATTTAGCAACTGAAAGACAAGATGGTTTAGCACATTTTCTCTTTCTCTGGGTCTAGACCTACACACTTTTAGTACAGAAAGAGACAAGCTGGTTTTGAAATCTCGCTAAGTTGTGGTAGCTTGACTTTATGTCAAATTCCCTAACTCTGCTAAGGCTAATGGCATAAGGGGAGGTGAAAAAGCATTTCCTTGCTAAGTGGTTTTTTAACAGGCTTGAAAATGACAGTGACAACTGTGTAAAAAGCTTTTTCACCTCTTGATGAGACCACCATGATTTCAGCCTTCTATAGCCTGGTACTTTTCCACCTCTCCTCATCTCCACATGTAATTCCCACTCATAATCCACCTGTCTTTTCAGCTTACTTGGTACTTGCTGTATAAAAATATTGCCAGTGAATGATGAGCAGACATAAGACCAATAATATAACTATGCTAGACATAGACACCCAGGGGATGGACTCTAAAGAGGTTGAAGTTTTCCTAGCCACAGAACTCCTGAATTGTGTTGCTTGTAGGCAAAACCCCTTTGTGCTTTAGGAGACTGGCCCATGGAGGTGGGACTCAGCTGGGAATTCGGGTAGGTGAGGCAGTTTGAAGCCAGGGCTCCTGCCCACAGTACCTTTTGTAAATTGTAATGCAAATGGGGATGTACCCTACCCTTCACTGTGTTCACTCTGAGCTTCAGTGGAGATACAGGCACTCTGTCTCTCTGTCTGTTTTGTCTATCTATAGGCACTTTGTCTATTTTGATACTTTTAAAGCCCAATTTAGATTTTTCATCAGCTTTCCTAAATTAGGACTTTGACAATCTGCCCCAAGGCTTTGTTGAATTAAGGCTTTTGGTTTATCATCAAATTCAGTGAAAATGTGCTGTAACCCACTAACCTGACTCAGTCACAGCAGTAGTGTATGATAGTAATCTCCACATTTATTAAACACATGCTCCCTCTGGAGCTGGAGATGATACAGTAACAGCTGTTTTATTCAGGTTTCTCATTAAGTCATGAGGAAACAAACACAACCTTGTCTCTGGCATAATTCCCAGTGTTCATACCCACTCATGCAATTAAGATATACAAAGATAAACAACTGTTAAGTTCTCCATAACTTTTACAGTCTATTCTGCCTCCTATTCTCCCTGTTCTTACCATCATTATTGTGAGTAAATGAGCACTGAAATCTGACTCAGCAAAGCAAAATTAAGTTTTATGCAAAAAATAAATGAGGTAAGTTGTACTGGGCATATCATCTTCCCAAAAGATACTGGGACTAAACATAAGAAATCAGTAGACCTGTAATGAAGACAGTGAAACAGTGCAAATGGACACCAGGGTTTGCTCTGACTTTAATGTCAGCCTGGCCTCCTACTAATAAAATTATTATTTCTCTGTGGATAATTAACCCTTTTTGTCTACAAGAAATAATAACACTGCTGGATGGCAAGCCAACATGTCATTTGAGAAACAAGAACATAAGCCCTCATCATGAAGTCCAATACAACTTGTGGGTAGGAGCACAATAACATAAAACACTCCCAAAACACTGGGACAAGCACAGCGCATCTCTGGAAGCTGAGAAAATTCACAGAGCAGACAATTTTAAGGAGGATATCTCTTATTGGAAGAAACCATTCCTTTGCCTGGTAAGTGCAAAAAGGGATGTATTCCTTCCTCTGCTCAATTCCCAATACCCAAAGCCCTTTTTAAATTCTGAAGCCAGCCCATTACTTGAATGTGCTGGTGAGCTCCAAGCATATGATCAGCACCAGCTCTGCTGGTGTCTGAGGCAGGGCATCCTTAAGCTTGATGCTGCTCTTCTGAACTCATCCCAACTCCACTCATGTCCTAAGCACCTTGCAATGCTTCTACCTTTTTTCCCAAGGCATTTGAAAACAGGAGGGGAAAGGTGGCAGCAAAGTGCATGGAGAGCCTCGTGGCTGATGGTTTTAGACTAGCTGAGTCCTTGGAGGGACTTTAGGTAATGTTGAGGACACCAACATTCTGTGACTGCACCTGCATTTTACAGAGATAGAAATGCACCCACCCTGCAATGAATGGATCTTATTATGCACAAAGTCAATAAACTTGCTAAAGGGCTTTGGCAAGTCTGTGCCTTCGTGTCTGGATTGCAGTGCTGGCTGCCTGGTGTGCCTTTGCCCACTCCAGCCCTGTTTACCAATAGTGGTATAGTCACAATATAGCCCTAGGCACCATTCTGGATAAATATGTTGATGTATATTTTTGTGTTCCAACACTTTGTAGCAGCATTTACAAGTGAGACCTACGAAAGCGAGTAAATACAGATATTAAAAAAGTCACTTGCTTTCTCACCATGCATGTTTACTGTTTGCAGTTCAGTCACCTCTGACAAGTGAAAGAGATCATTTCATCTCAGTTCCTTCCTCCAGCAAACCCACCTGATGTATTTCTGTAGGGTATCATGACACTGCAGTATAATGTCTGCTGTTATTTTAAATTGACACTTTACTTTTGAAAAGCTGCAAACCATTTGCTCATAAAACACACTACAATCTCCACTAGTCTATTTGGTAGTTTGCTTNTTTTTTTTTTTTTTAAATATCTAAAACAATTTTAAGATATTGCTTCAAATTAAACATCCATGTCTTATAGGATGTTTTCTTTGTAAACACGTTAACACAAATATATTTTCCATGCATATTTATTATACGCCCATAGCAGCCAATGTTCAAATCTGCTCCCCTAGTCTTTCAGACAAACTAGGAATCTTCATTGCTGTAAAAACATACTCTTTTCCCCCAGTGAAGCTATTCCTTAGAATAAACTTTTGCCTTCAGAGTCTCATTTTTCATTTATTTCATTAGTTTCCATCTCAGATAACTAATTTTTTTTTTGTTACAGCTGGGAATTTTTATAATGTGCAAATTAAAATAATGATTGTAGCACAGTACTCTGCAAGTGCTTTTCATTAAGCCTCCAGCTACTATTGCTTGCTCTGTTGGATATCTTTGTGTCAGGGTTACTTTATAGTGGACAGAAATCTGGACAATTTAGATTTAAAGAATGACTAAAAACCTATTAGATAACAACCTCAAACATGCACTGGTTCATGTAGCTTAATTGCATATTCTTGTCATAATCAAAATACTCAATAATCATGCTAAAAAGTGGACCTGTCAATATATTCCATAGTTTCACCATTCTGAAAGTCAAAATCACTAACAAGTTAGAATTCTGCTTAAGCAGACACACAATGCCAGAAATATATCTACATTTTTGAGATCCTGCATCATAACTAAACTACATTTTGCTTTCTTATCAACAGAATGACTAAGCTCATATTCTGTGTTCAAGTATGATTTTCTGGTATTAGTCACTTAAAATAGTTCAGAAGCATTTGTATGGTCTGTTGAAATTTACAGCACACTTACACTGTTGATCACCAGTCTCATCTTGCTACTTTGTCATTCTGTATTGCTTATTTGTAAATGAGTTTGCTAGCATATATTCCCACTGCTGCCAGGGTCACAGAAGCCTGAATGAACACTGAGAGAGTCCACTTAATTGCAAAGATTTATGGCTATGTTGTTTTCTTTTCTCCCTTTCCACTCAAACTTGTCTTCCATGTCTGACATCTATAGAAAAGGGAGAGTTGCTTATTCTAGTCCAAAACAGCAGCACACAAGGAACACAGTTCTGCAGGGATTCCTTGTTACTATTGCTAAGTGCATAGGCAACAGAGAAACTGTTTTTTAATCCACCCTAGGACAGGGTTCTGAACCAAAGAAAAATCCTGTGTCAATAAAGTATCAGCCACGGTCAGTCTGCAATGAAATAATGAGCTGCACGACTGGCAAAACCCCCTGTGAGCTGTGTAATTTACAGAAGTAACAGGCTGTTCATTTGGATTTAAGATACCATGGCTTTCTAAGGTGACACACAGGTGCACCATTATGCAATAAACAGATTTTTAAGCTCTGGAACCTCAGAAGCAGAAAGTTATCATTTGAAAATCTGTCTCTGCCTGCACAAAGAGTCTGCTGTGCAAACCAAATATAATTTGTGTGTCAAACCAAAGCCTGTTTCTTTGTCTTATTTATGGCTCTGCTACAAGCTTGGGTAGCAGAGGAATCAATCAATTTCAACCAACCAGTAAAATGATTTTGGGAACTGTGGAGATTAAAAAACAAAAAAGCCAACAAGCCCCAAACTGTTTCAGCTTTTCTGATTGAACATGGTTATTCCAAAGAGCACATTTTACACGCTGAGAACTTACCAATGGAGCGATGAATACAGGTGTGCTGGTTATCACTCAGAAAAAAACCCTCTTTGCACTGACATTCATAGCTGCCCATAGTATTTACACAAATCTGTTGGCACCCTCCATTGTTATCCAGGCACTCATCAACATCTAGAAGAAAGAAGGAAAAAAGAAATTCAAGATAATCTACAGATTCAGAATATAAATCTAGAAGAGTTAGGAACACACAAAAAGACACACTGTAAATTAAGCTAATGAAGATTACCCAAAACAGTTAATCCAAATTAATCCCTCAAATTATTTTTCCTGCATCCTAGGTTTAAAGTTAACATGAAAAAAAAAAGCCAAAACAAAACCCCAAACACTGGGGAGAGCAATCCGCCTATGTCTTCATGTGCTCTGAGCTGCCAATTGATTTCCAATGCACAATGAACACGAACAACCTAAAAAGGCTGTGACCCCATCTGCCAAGTGTGCTGTTGCACTCTGTCATTCCCACTCCACTTGGAAAGACATACTTCAGGTCTACAGTAATTTCTAGCAGGGGTAGCAGGCAAACACAAAGGGCATTACTGGGTGAAAAGAGTCTTTATAGAGTTCTGGTCTTGAACAGAACAGCATGTTTCAATTACTGGAGTCATAACCCCCTACTTTGTCAGTTTGTTTAATGTTGTTTAGTGAAAAGAAGGCTTCTTAAACCTGAATGTTCCATGTCTGTATTGTCATTTTAATAGGCAAATATATAAAACCACAAAGGCAGCATTAGCTACTGGCTGTTTTGAGGGCCTATCCCCCATCACTTCTCTTTGGCATAACTGGTTTTATGCTGTAGTGTTTAACAGACACATATCTATCAGCATACACATATACCACTGCCACTGTTAGGTATCTGACCCACATTTAACTTTGCAATTCTCTTGTTTTGCCCATGAAAGTGAGTCATATCTACTTTTTGTTTTTTTTTTTTTCTTGCCACCTGAAAATTCCATGTTTTCCTTTTTTTATGAAGAATCTTGAGCCAGTTATTTCTCAGTACGTGCCAACATGACAGCAATGGAGTTGGTATGTGTTTTGCTTTCATTTTACTTTTGGAAGAGGCAACAAAACCACAACAAAGCTAAATGATCCACAACACTCCAAACCTCAGAATAGCTGGCACAGCTCCTGCAGAGATTAATTCCTCCAGGACTGGCCACAACACACTAAGGTAAACCCAAGCTGCTTTTGCTGGTACTGTTGCAAGGCCAGGCAGCTCTGAATGCAGGGCTGGCTGTGAGCTCCAGCAGCTTGCTCAGATACTCCTGTTTGTGCTGCCTTCATGTGATAGCAGTTGTAGCTCTTTCTCACAGAGAAAAAGGCTCTGGGGTAATTACAGCAGCACCCAGGGAAACCAGGCAGTCTCATTCTGTCTTGAACCACAATGCAACTGTGTAGACAGTCCTCATTTTTTTTATTTACTAGGAAATGTTAAGCACTATTAACTCAAATTCTCTCTATCAAAATCCTCCCTTCTCTCAGTTCTTACTCTTTTCCAGATCTGAACAATTCACCATCCCATCAGAAGTTTTGGGAGTGTGTAGGAAAAGGGGAAGCGAAGACTTTCCTTGCCTACTGGTGCACAAGAAGGAAAATAAATAAGACTACATGGTTAGACCCTTCCTCTGTCAGTCAGCAGGCCTTACTGCCTTATCAGTGCCAACTCAAACCTGTTCCTTCAGAACAACAGCCTGGAATCGAAATTCTCCTCTCTGGAAAACTAGCTGAACACTTACTGAAGGAAAGTCTCAGTTGGTACATGCACAAACCCCAAATCATGCTACAAAGTATGGGGTCTTCCCAGAACTCTGTTTATGATAACACAAAGTAACTCAAACTGTTGCCTTTCAACTCTGATGAATAATCTGAAATGAATGCAGTGATTTGTAAGCAATATTTTTCTGCTCTTGATAGCAAATGCTAATGTTGTACCACTTCCATAAAAAGATCAATTTACCACAAGCCCCAAATCCATATGCTAGAATAAAATTATTACAATCAAAAGTCTTTAAAAAGCTTTTCTATGAGGAATTTCTTCCAATTGTGTCCAAGTACTTGCCTCAAAATTCCTTTAATATGCATTTATGAGAAGGACTTGAAGAAAGGAAACAGCTGGGATCTAGGACTACTCTATACTCCATGCCTTGCAATGGATCTTGGCCTGATGGTGCAAGATTTGCATGTCTTTTTCTCAGGTCTCAGTCCTACTGGGGGGGTTAGGCTTTTTGGAGTACCTTGTGTTACTGCAGTCTTAAAAGGCAGTAGTGCTTACTATCCACCACACCAATCTATTGGACACTGATGCCTGGAAAATATTTACTGAATTCTTCACTTGGTAAACTTTCTTTCCAATAAAGTCACTTTATGATCAGCTTATCAGTTTATTAACAACCCAGTTGAGAGAACAGCATAAAAAACTCTTCCGATGTTATGAAAGAGAACTCCATTGACTCCAAGAAGCTCAAGCTTTGGTAGGTCTGGAAGAGTAATTCCTTAATGTCTCTGAATTTTTTCAAAGCTCACAAATGAAATACCTGCCCAAGGGCCTATTTCTTTCTTTCATTGTGCAATTCTCATTCAACGCAGCTCAAATTGCCCACCTGAATGTGGAAACATCAGTAGTGCAGCATGAATGAGACTGAATTTTGGACCAGATTTTCTAGAGATTAAGTTCCACATAAACACCAAAAGAAGCAATCAGGTTTTCAATAAACCTTTTTTAGTTCAGTTTTGCTGGCTCTCTACATGTCAAACATGGCTGTTGACTTTTGACAAAAGTGAGGGTAGATTCTCAAGAGCTTTGATTGGTGCCAACTCTGTGTGACTTTCCACCTGCACCCCAGGACCTAACTCTTAGAGACTGGAAAAAAGTCACTTACAGCATAAAATCCCTTCACTCAAACACCTACTCTAAGCCCCAACTAAACCCATATTAAAAACATTTAAATTGATTGAGCACAAACACAAAGCTCACTTGGTTTATTACTCTATTCTTAATAAAACATTTTTTTTCTCTTCTTTTAGAACAAATAGGTCTTCTTTCATAAACTGTTACACAAAATCAGGTACCACTGGTCATTCAGGACTAGATTGTCTCTCTGAGGATGGCAGCCTCAAGGTAGATTATAGGCAAGACTCCATTCCTTTAAACTGGTGTATGGAAAGTCAAATCTATTTCCTAGCCTCCTTATATGACAAAAGTTTCAGATTGGCCTCCCCACCCAACAGTGTGTTGATTCCTAAAGTACATTAAGGAGAGCTGAGTCTCAAAACCCCACTGATGCAGGAAGATTTCAGCAAGTCTTTACAATCTAAACCCACAGAAGAATGTTAAAAGATTCTCACCTGAGCTGAGCTTAGATGGTTGTTCCACATGGCTGCCCCAACCCTCATCCTCAAAAAGAGGATGAAGAACTAGTAGAGAGTGAATACATCCTTAAGCCATTCTCTGTAATGCTCATCACAAAGAACTGTCCTGTGATTCTGTTTGCCAAAGACAACTGCTGCTGGAAGCACCTAGAAATAGCTCAGTTTCCACAGTTTTTAGCTGCTCCTTACCAGCACAAATGAACAGCTCAGATGACAACCAGCACAAAAGCAAGAATTGCTGCTACAGAATTTAGACCAGTGACAAACCTATGCTTAGAGGGAGAGGAACCCCTGGACTCTATAGAGTGGCCAGTCCCCATCAAGGACAACCAGGACCAGGGCAAGAGTCAGTTCAGGGAAAGGCTGGGAAAGGAGAAGGATCTTTCAACAGAGACAGAGAGATAATGGTTGCATAAATGCATACATATATAACTATATCTATATCTATATCTATATATCAGAAGCATTATGCAAATGAATGCAGATTTCAATTTGCATAAGACCTCTAGCTTTTTGGCCCACTGCCTTCATATAATCAAACTTGTGTTCTGTACCTTAGTAAGATGAGATCCTCTGGAGAGTGGTAGTGTGGAACACTATCAAAGGATAGGAAATATTACAGTTGATAAAGACAAATGTTTTATATATTAAATAAACAAATGTTTTCAGTTTCTCATTTAATTTATCTGATGAATTTTTCAAATTAACTTCACTGGTGTTTCACCCTGATCTGGCACAGAGCTTCTTGATGCGTTAAGAAGCTCCTACAGCAGTGTCCTGTTTGGATACTGTGGAGGGAGAAAGGTCTGCTCAGGGTGCCTGAAACCAAAACCACCAGCAGGAAGACACAAAAGTGGAAACACTACACAGAGTCAATGCCAGGAACAGTATGTCCACTGCTTTCTTCCTCTCTTGGTCTTCTCTTCCTTCCTTCTGACCTTTCTCTCTCATGTCAGCATTTTCATAAACACTTAAACCCCTCAGAAATACAAGTCTACAAAATCGCCAAAGCATTTGGGAACCATAGTAAAATGTACTTGTTGTAGCACCGAGACTTCTAAAAACAGGTTTTTGACTCATGATCCAGGGACTTGTTCCTGCTATATTTTTTCCTCTAAGCTACTCTCAGAAACTTTTGGAAGATACCTCTCAGATGCCTATTTTACCAGTGCAGAAAACTGTGACAGAGAGATGAAGCACTGATAGCAATACTCCAGACTTTTCTCAAATGTTAGCAACAAAATACCACTTAGGATATTTTGCATTTGTAAGGGAAAAGATTAGCAACCACAGGCTTGAAAAATTAAGTGCCTGATTCTGGAATTTAAAAGTCATTATATTCTGAATATTTCTAGTCAGAACTGACTAGACTTTCAAAGGCTGGCTGAAAGTCTAATTAAATTTTTTTTAAAAATCACATTTCTGGATTTACTACAGTCATAATTATACCAAAATCACATCTAGCCCAGCATCTCTGACACTGTCCTTGTAGCTGATACTTAGGAGAAGACTGTAAAGATGGGACAGAACCATTGCAGATGTGTTCCCCCAGGTTTCAGCTATCACACACATATCCTAAATCATTCCTAGACCATTGTCCTACTGGATCTTTCCTGTGTGGATTTCTCTAATCTCCAGTGAGCCCAACATGATGGGGCAATTACTTCTGCAATTCAATTATGAGATTTAATTTTATTAAAAGTTTTATAAAAATGACATACTCTTGTTTATTTCTGAAATGCTGCTTCATAGTCTGGATGAATGTCTTCAGATTCCATTATTGTGAGAAAGAGGAAATATTCATTCACTACTTGCCTTTTCTGCATTTTTCTTGATCCTACAAATCCCTCTTAACCTAGTACTGTCTCTCTCATCTATTCTGAACCCTGAAGCACAGCAATATACAAATAAAATAATCACAGAAACAATTCAAATTACTTCAGTATATCATGTTTAAAACAAAATGTGCTCATTTCTAGGAGTTAACCTTTAATGACAGCAGCATTTGGAACACACTCTTCTCACTTCTCTAATCCCCCAAGTACCGTGATGCTCTGTTGGAGTGGGTGTCTTGGAAGATGGGATCTCACGATACCCATGTAAGCCCAAAGAGCAAATCTGGCATGTAGGAGTGGTATCAGATCAGAGGCTGCAGGCAGGTGATCCTGCTGGAATGCTCCTACAAGCAGTGACACGCTGTGAAGGTAGGGAGGGTGATCCCTTGCAGCAGCTGAGGGGGCCATGGAAACAAGAATCACTGCTAATTGAAAGAGCTGCAAAACCATCTTCCTTAGGCTGACTTTATATGAGCATGCAGGAAGGAATATTAGAGGAAGAGATATTGCTACCTGTATACACAACATTTGTATCTCCAGCAGATCTGAAATCAGACTTCACCAAAAATTTAAAAGCTGAGCCTAAATTTTCTGTTATATGCACGAGGCTATATTCTACTTTTTGTCCCCTCCTTTCAGAAACTGAAAAATCTGGTGAAGAAAAGGAGAAAGAGCACTACAGCCTTGAAATCAATGCTTCATTCACTCCCACAGATGCAAAAATATTCACTAGAGCCCCTGGTGAGAAAAAATGCACTTGCAGAAGATAGATACTACAGTAGTCAATGTTTACTTAACTAGACATAAAAAACACCCCCCAAACCCACAAAGTGTGAAAAACCTTTCCCCAAGAAATAAAGCACATTTTACAGACAACAAACATAAACAATCACAAGAATACTCTTGGGTAATGAATACTACAATTATTCTAAAATTATTGATTAATTAATTGCTCCCTAGGACTACTCTTTTCTTATGTACAAGGATAGAAGACTTAAAGTGATGGCTGTGGTCTGTCCTGGAGAATTCAGTCTTTTAATGGGCAACAATCACTTCTCCACTCCCACTGAGCATGCACTGACTGCACTTCTTGTTTGCCTGCACAACTTGTAAAGGATATTTCAAATCTTTTCTGTAGTTATTTTGTGACACAGAGTGGAATGTCTTAAATTTCACAGTATGCAAACACAGTATAAATGCAGGTGTAAGAGAGTTATTTGTTCTGTACAGCCTAGGAAACATGCATGTAACTCACATTTTAACTCTACTGCATGTGATTGCTGCCCGTTTGCTGAGCTGAAGGTAACAGCCCCACAGATATTGCATGGATGTTGCATCAAGTTTAACTCTCTTGATGTCGCTTATTTATTCCTTTCTTAAACAACTGGGTACCACTCTCTGTCCTCTTAAGACACCAAAACCCTTTTCACAGCTTTTAGCATTTCCAAAATAAACATCCAAGACACTGAATGTGACTTCACAGTTGTAGCTTCTATTTTTTCCTAGGTGGACTCCTGACAACAGCGCCTGAACACAATTATTTTCCTGCTCAATTATTTGTTCATGTTATCCACCCTTTTGATTCAGGTTTTGAGACTATTTTGTATGAATTTCATCACACCTCCTTTCATCTGTGTGACTGCCTAGGGAATGCCAGCAGCCTCCAGCCTGGCATGAAGCTCTTTCTGTGAGGCACAGATATTCACAGCCCCATTAGTGTAAGTTTGCCATTCCCATTGACATTTAGTTATATGTAGGCACTCCAAGTGGCAAATGCTGGATTAACATTACTCCATAAACTAGTGGAGGGAAGCTAATTAGAGGTACAAACAAGCAGCAGTCCAACCAATTGAAGGAAAAATTTGAGATAAGTTAAGTAAATTATTTAGTCTATTACCATGATGGCCCTTTGTCTTTTTACTCATCATCATTAACTGCTGCAGGCTGAACTGAATTATCCTTCTTTCAGGATAATTACTGCTTATTCCTACTTCCTTTTACATTTACTTAGACCCTACCAAGATTAGGAAAAATCTGTTTTGGGTTAACTGAAATATGCTTGTTGCTATTCTTGTTGTATTGTTATTATTGTTTCAATAATTAAAAAAGATTTTGCTGTGAATTAAACAAACCATGAAACTTGACATAACAAACGTATCTCTGTCCCAAGTTGGTAACATTTTCCAGTTCTATACTACATGAAGTACTTCCCTCCTGAGCTCTGGTGATAAAAGCCTAGAAAATGGCTAGGTTAAAGATTTTCATTGTTATCTATCAGTAACACAGTTAGGGACCTCTCTAGATTCTGATGAGTGATCCAGTAGGCTATGAAGTAATTTTCATGCTTTATATGGATAGTACTTGAGGTCCATGGAAAGTGGAAGAAATGAGTCTCAAGCACAACTTTCAATACAGTGAAATGAAAACTATGGCAAAAGTAGAAAAGTATTGGCTTATTCAGGTAAATTGGCTTAGTCAGACACATACCTACTCATTAAAATTTTAGGGAACAGAAGAGTGCTGAAAATTTTTGTAAGTGCTAAAATCCTTCCTGTAGGCCACACCAAAACAATTACACTGTCTTCAAAATATCTCCATTGGTAAAAAGTGTTTTATAAACACAGCCTCAGTTTCTGAATAGTTTCAGAGAATGAATACTTCCTTTGGCACGAAATGTTTGAGCAAATGGGCATTTTTGCCACCTGGGAAATGAGTTCAGCATTTCCACTCTCCTAAACATGAGCAACACAAACCCCAGTATTTAGAACAAATATTTTTTCTGATTTCTCTGGACAGAAATACCTGAAACATATTTTAGACCTTAGAGCAAATAGTAATTTTCTTTTTTTTTTAATATGGAATGGCAACACTAGCTTTCCACTCAACCCAGTTGTGCTGTGTCACAGAGTACAAAGCTGGACTGGTTGGTTGGGGTTTTTTTGACTACCTGGGTTTAAGAAAACAGTTGGACACCTGTGCACCAGCTGAGCAGCAGCCACACATTAGAACATGTAAGCTGCAGTAAGTTGTGTTAGTGCTAAGCAACTCAACAGATGGACCCATCCACCACATTCACCTCTTATAAAGAGAGACTAGCATTGCCCTGAGCTGGGAATTACCAATGAAAAACAACAGCAGTCAAAAAACCTGACTCAAGGAACATCATATTTATGTAGAGAAGGCATGAATTTAATAAGTTTGTTGCTTTTGTAGGGTAAAGCAAACACAAACAAAGAACCCAAAGTAAATCAAAACAACCAAACACCTTAACTCCACCTTCCCTGTAAAATTCACCAGACCTGTATATTCTTTTTGCCAGCACTTGGGAAAGCCTAAATAAATGTCTCTAACAGCTATATAACAGTGTGCAATTTTTAAAGAAAAAACCCTCAGAACTCTTACTTAAGAGTACACTGGAGATCATCCAATCTCTCTGTTCAGGCAGGGTCATCCTAGAGCATATTACTCAGGATTGTGTCCACATGGCTTTTGAGGGTCTTCCAAGGAAGGAGACTCCACACCCTCTCTGGCCTTCCAGCACTCAGCTGCCTGCACAGTAAAGCAGCTTCTCCTTGTGTTCCTCATGGAACACTTCCTGTGCTCCAGTTTCTGCCCATTGTCTCTCATCCTGCTGTTTGGTTCCACTGAGAAGAACCTAGCTCCCACCTCTTGTCAGGACACCCTCCATGCAGATACTGACAGACATTGGTAAGATCCTCTCTTGTTTGTCTCTTCTCCAGGCTAAATGAGCCCTTCTCCCTCAGCCTCTCCTCATAAAAGAGGTGTTCTAGTCCCCTGATCATCTCCACAGCCTTCTGCTGCACCCAATCCAACAGATCCCTATATTAATCTCTAAATTCCAGGAATGACACCGAGCTTTCTATGGGCAACTTATTCCACTGAAAGCCTTCTTGCCTTTTACTCTTTTACTTTTACTCTGAGATATCCAATATCAGTTGTACAGAACCTTAAATCAGAGGGAAAACTATTTGCATGTTAAGGCAAATGGCCTCACCATCTACTGACAAATTCTGCAAATTAAAATCCCTGGGTCCCGCTCAGACATGCATCCTGTGTGAAATGATGAAGTGGACACTTGCTGGAATCTACTCAATGCAAAATTCAGTCCTTGCCTGGGGTATTCATGTCATTTCAGAGCACAAGAATGAGTACTCACATTCTTTCAATGTGCAGTCATTAATAACCTGAGCCTCTGGTCCACTCAGGCTTTATAGTTTGGAGGAGTTCTTCAAGTTATTTCTAAAGTGACTAAAACCCAGTCTCCTAGACTTCCCTAACATCTTCATACAGGGAGTTTCAGAGTTTTTGTTAGCACTGAATAACCCTTGGTTACATATAGCCACTCCCAGGCCTATTTAAGAAAGCACTGCAGTTGTACAGGCAGCAAGATATCATGACTTGTACCAGTAGTGCACACAGAAGTTTTGACGCACTGGGACCAGAGTGCTTAGCATCTTATCTAACAGCTGTACTTGATTGGTCACACACAACAAATCTAGTCCCCCTAAATCCTTAGTTGGGTCCAGAACCCTTTTATTGCTGTCATACTTGTAATTTTTATGGAGTTTCTGATTAATTTCAGAAGCAATTTCTTAATTATGCCTTCAAAATAAATAACACAAATAATTAAATAGTTTCTCAATTTTTTCAAACATTTCTGCTCCATCCTATGGCACAATATGCACTATTATTTATTTAACAAACTACATTTTCATTACAGGAACACAGAACAGATAGGGTTGGTAGGAACCCCTGGAGATCATCTAGCCCAATACCCCTGCTGAAGCAGGGACATCTGGAGCCTTGTGTCCAGGTAGGTTTTGAATCTCTCCAGAGGAAGAGATGCCACAGCCTCTCTGGGAAGCCAGTTCCAGTGCTCTGTCACTCTCACAGTGAAGAAGTTTTTATTATATTTAGAAGGAGACTTCCTGTATTTCAGTTTTTCAGTGCTCTTTGTCCCTAAAGATATTTGTATGCGTTTATAAGATCCCCTCTCAGTCATGTTTTCCCCAGGCTGACGAAACCTTGCTCCCTCAGACTTTACCAAACCTCAGGCTGGTAAAATACCAGCCCTGGGCCCAGCACAAGAAGGACAGGGAGCTGCTAGAGAGGGCATCAGAGGGATGGAACAGCTCTGCTGTTAGGAAAGGCTGAGGGAATTGGGATTGCTCAGCCTGGAGAGGAGAAGGGTTCAGGAAGACCTCATTATGGCCTTTCATTAGCTGAAGTGAGCCCACAAGAAAGCCAGAGAGGGCATTGTTACAAGAACATGCAGTGATAGGACAAGGGGAAATGGCTTTAAGGTAAAAGAGGGTAGATTCAGATTTGAAATTAGGAAGGAACTCTTCCCTGTGAGGGTGGTGAGGTCCTGGCACAGGTTGCCCAGAGAAGCAGTGCCTTCCCCTGGATCCCTGGAAGTGTCCAAGGCCAGGCTGGATGGGGGCTTGGAGCAACCTGGGATAGTGGAAGGTGTCCCTGGCCATGGCAGGGAGTGGAACAACATGATCTTTAAGGTCCCTTCCAACCCAAACCATTCTGTGATTTTATGGTTCTTTTCCTCCCCATGCTCAGAGATAACATTCAGGATGAGATGCTCCATCATCTTTCCAGGGATGGTGAGGCTGACTGTGGATCCCTGACCCTGTAGTTTTCTGGGTCTTCCTTCTTGCCCTTTTTGAAGACTTGAATGAATTGTTTCTAATAATTCATTTCCATATCTCATAAGACTTCTTAATCATAAATTTTGCTTTAATCCCAAACATTTCAAATTATCTAAATAATCATTCTTGTAAAAGTATGTCCAGTGATTTTTTAATGAGTAATAATTATCATTACTTTGATGTTATCTATAGTCATCAAAAAAGTCATATTAAAATATGCTCCCATGAATTTGTCCATGTTCCTTCCTGCTCCTCCTTTACGCAAAACTGTGTCTTATGCTCTGATCCAACTCCAGTAAGGAATGGAATATTTTGAGATGCTTGAAAAAGAACTGGATTGAAGTCTGCAGAAGGTAATGAAAGCAGTAAAAACAAGTTTCTACCTTGGTTTTGTAGTTTGATCCATACTTTTAAGGTTGCACACTGCACACTGAAGTCAAAAGAATAATGTAAAGATGCAGAAATTCATGGAGAGTAGTAGCAAAGGCAGGGCTCTATGAAAATCTGAGACCCTAAAATTTACATATCAAGAAATTCACTACCAACCTTTCATCTAGAACTCATTCTTACTGGAAAAGAATTAGGTCTCATATTCTAATACAGTCAACAACTATGTAGCAGATATTCTTTGTGATGGCTGTTTCTTGACTGTATAAATCATATTGTTTATCATAAATCAACACTGCCAAGAACTGACTGCATTCTAAGCATAGCTCGACAGTGACTCTCTTTGAAATCAGGAATCAGATGACTTCTTTGCCTAATATCTTTTTTTGTAATCCATCTGAATTCGGTGTTTGAACTGGATCTATGCAATTTCTAGGACTGAAAAAGGCACCATTCCATTAAGGAGGGCTTGAATGCCATACACACCTGACACACCCATTACAGGCTGAAATCCTACACTCTCAGTTGAACACGCATTCTGCCTTGGTTTAGTAAGTGCTAAACCTGATGCAGCTCCCAAAGCTTTGAAAAATTCAATGTATTTTATAGCTTTTCCCTTAAGGTATACATCAATATAGGCCACACGGGCTCAGAAATTTGCCTTTATGAGAAAGTTAAGATGAATTAACCAAAGACACAAAAATAACACAAATCAGGTAAAGCAGTAAGGATGCATTATCTCTGAGCTTGTTGAACCAAGACACTATCTACAGCTATATCAGACTAACTAAGAGCATCCATATGGGATTTAACTTATACATATTAGCTTCACACTCCAAGCTGCTTATTCTTTACTTTCCTGAGTGTTCCATGTAGAGAAAACTTTGCTGTGATTGATTACCTCCTCCAGGGAGTAAGTATTAAAAAAAAAAAGAAAAAGGCTCAGACAACAAGAAGACTTGCAGAAACAAGAGACTGAGATTGATGCTGCTGTCACACAGCTCCCAGTTTCCTAATTTATTATGACAGTCTGAGAATCTAACTTCACAGCTGACAGCCACTAAGATTTATTCTACACTTTTGGTTATTTCCCCATACCTAACAAAAACTTTGTTCTATGCTGATTTATACTCTCACTTGTTTTGGTACTTCTCAGATCACATTGGCTTAAGAAAGCAAACATTTAGCAAATTAACATGTAAAGGAAGTTATATCCCATTTGAATTCCAAAGATTAATGTGGGGTGACCAAACATTAGAGTACTTTTAAAGGGGGAAACTTTATGCAGAAGTAGAAAAAGCAAGATAAGGAAAGCAGAGTGTTGAGATCCCAGCTTCAGAGAGGGCTGGATACCAAAGACCTTTCCATTAATCACACAGAGAACTCCAGATTTTTATTGGATGTTGGAAGATCATCAGAACTAAGATATTTAAATCCCATCTTGAAAGAGAGATTTTATTTAGTTTTCTGATAGCCTGCTACCACTTGGCACCATGGAGACTTTCACAAGATGCAGGCAGCCAAGTAACAAAAGTAAACACATGTATACAGAAGTTGCATGTAAACATCTAATAATTGTCTCTAGAACATTTATATCCTAGCCATCCATATTTTCTCAGCACCTAGTCATCAGTCAGCACAAGCTTCAGAATAGCAATACATGTTTTAAAATCTGATTCATGCTACTGTACCAGAAGACTGGATACTCTAAATTGCTATGATGAGTCACAGCTGTTCTTATTAATCTAATGTACAGACCAAACTTATTGGTAAAATACCTGAAACCAGGAATACAGAAAAATCAGTTTGCTGAAGAAATATATCAGAAAACAAATTTCTTTGTCACTTAGGCTTGCATCTGAAAACCAAAGAACTTCAAAAAATGCTTTCAAGTTTTTCATTCTGCAAGAACACATTTTTCACTACAAGGCAGTCTGCTGTGCAATTTATAGCATGGATTTGTGTGAATGTGTTCATTGCAGCTTGTCTTGTGAAGGTTCATTAGTTAAATACCAGAAGCTCCCCTCATCTCAAGGCTCTTACTACACCCCCAGGACCTGACCACTGCCTGTCATCTTTTGCAGAAAGACAGAGCCCACAAGGGTTTAAAACGTGCAGATAAATGTGTTGTTAAACCTTGCATTTCAACAGTTCTCATCTTGTCTATAAATACATATTTTATAAATTCTCATTCCCATCTCGTGGTCTGGACCCCTCACAGTTAGAACAGCTCCTTGCTATTCAACTACTGAGACCTGATTTGGGGTCTGGCCTGCTTCTCTTAAGGCATAAACCACCTGCCAAGTCCCAAAATCCTGTTTAAGTAAAACTCTGGAAATGAGTAAGAACTTCAAGATTCAGATTATTAACCTTCTCAAAAAAAAAAAAACAAACCAAACTTTAATTCTATGTTTGTTTTAATAAAAAACAAAGAGTTATAAATAGAAGGCTACTGGGTGTATTCAACCTTCCTCCATCTGCCAAGGAGCTTGGAATTACCAACCAGGAAAATCTGTAAGAGGGTTTATGACTGATGTTATTAGAAGCCCTGCTAATGTGCTACAGAAGGACAACACTTAACTCTCAGCTCACCTAGTATTATGGAACTAGGAAAGAAGGGCAAGGAAAACTGGAAGATGGCCAAAGAAATGAACCATTTTCAGCTCCTCTTTAAAATATTTGTTTTTATGAAACTAAAAACAAATTTGCAAAAGCTGTTTAGGTTTATATTAAAAAAAAAAAAAGTTAAAAAAATGTAAAAAAAATCAATTTGAACTGTTGGGAAACGTAAAGAAAAATAAACACCAGGAATACCAGAATTTGCTTGGAGTTTAAGCAAGCAACAATTGTGCACAGCTGTCAGGAGAAGAAAAATACAGGAATTAAAAGGAAGACACTGGTCTCTTTAATCGTACCAGTGATTATGCAATCCTGAGTTATGTGACACTTCTAGACAAGATACATCTGTCAGCCTTAGGAATGATTTCTCACACATTTGCAACTCTCCTCCTACTTCATGTTGATAGTTAGATGAGGCCACAATCCCAAGTCCCAGTGTGTACATTTGAACAGCAGGGTAGGAAAAGGTAGATTTTAATTTCTAATAGGTTTGGGGTTTTTTTTGAAAAAAAACCCAAAACCCAACAAAAACATACAACACTGGAATATTTACTGAAAAATGATTGGATGGTATGATGTGATATACATACATTTAAAAGTTGGACTCAGTGATCTAAAGGTTAAACTCACTGATCTTGGGGGGCTTTTCCAACCTAAATGATTCTGTGATTCGATGTATATACAATGTTAGGCTTTTGTTAGGAGTCAGTTTGCAGATCACTACCACCCAACCAGGAATGAAGCCTGCATGCCAGGGTTAAACCTCTTCACTCTTAAAATAAGCTGAGATATTTTAAAGGAGCACTTCAAGACAGGCAATCAGGTTTAGATCTTAACCTCAGACCTCAGAAGAAATTAAACTGTGTGACTTTAAAATGAACTTATATACTGATTTGAGAACCCAAGGTCTATTTTATAACAGGCATCCCAAGGACTGTGCCTCATCAGCTACTGGTTCATCTCAGAAATTTCTCCTTCAGCTGCAGGCTCCCAAATGCCTGGCTGGAATTGCTGCTTTGCTCCACCTACCAGAGCTGGTAAATCAACACCACTCCTGGAGCAGGTTCAGATGCTCCAGGGAAAGTGCCACCTCTCCTTCCCTACAGGGGTTTCTGTGTGACTTAGCCACTTTGTCAAGAGACGAAAAATACCATCTGAGGACAGACAAATCAAAGGCTAGTTTCCATCATTCAGGCTGGAAAATCAGGCCTTCTGCCCCAAGCACACCTTCAAGGCTGTGGACACAGCCAGGACTTTGCTATGCAATTCACAGCTGACATTGTGCTTATGCCTGCCACACTAGTATGTGCCAAGCTCCTGCAGACAGCTCCATGGAACCTATCATGCACACCAGGAATTGCATTTCTGTCCTGATTTCTGACCAGAATTTCCCTCTGCTTTCCAGGATTCTTCTCAATCAGACAAAGAATTAACTGCTGAAGAACCATAAACTATATTGAATCATCAAAACCTACTTTTACAGTTATCTTCAGGAGGTCTGACATACAAAAGAATTGATTGAGATATCATATTACAGATGTCTAAAATTAGTAATTGTTATTTTTCTGTAAGAGAAACCAAAGCTACACAGACTATTTGAAATAAAAGCAGGGATGCAGAAGGGTAAGGATTCTATCCCTGTCTAGGGTGCAGACATTGAGATACCTTGTGTGAAGACTGAGAAGTAACTTAATCTGTTTGCCCTAGTTACTAATCTATAAAACAATGAAAATTATATTTCCTTTCCTTATAGGACTTTCTGAGGACAAATTTATTACTAATTACCAGGCATTAATGCATGTTCCTACAGCAATTAATACCACAGAAAAACCTATAAATAAAATAAGTATGTCTCCGAATACAATACATTTTTTTGTCCATGCTGCTTTGCATCTTTTTTTGACACTTTCTAAGAAGAGTTTGCAACCATCTTTATTATGGGGGGGCTTTTCCAGAGGACTTCCTAATAGGACCTAATAGGACCTATCCTAATCTTTAGAAAAAGGAAGAGTTAGGATGTGTGCAACCTGGCAGCAAGAATTGCTTATGCAAAAAGCAATTCTTATTCCCTATATAAAAAGTGACTATCATAAATCAGACCTAAGGAGAGAGAAAATCCCAACCAGCACACAAAAAGGAGAGATCAAAGCAGGTCATGGCCATTTGTATTTATATCAGAAGAGATAAGCATTATAAAACCCCCCAGATTTGTATTTTATGCATGAGAAGGGAAGCCATATTTCAAACCTACTGTATGAGACCAAATAGTAGTCTTGCATCCACTGAGCAGAATTTAGAGCAATTTTTGAGAAAAAATTATTGCTATTTCAGGAGTGCAAAAAAATTATTTTTTGCTAGACAAGGATGTCAAGAAGGGAGGGAGGGACGGAAGGGAGGAAAGGGAAGTGAAGGAAGGATGGAAGGAAGGATGGAAGGACGGAAAGACAGAAGGAAGGAAGGAAGAAAGGAAGGAAAGAAGGAAGGAAGGACGGATGGACTCAGGAAAAAGCACAAAACACACCTGCTGTAATTGAATACTCCAAGTTTGCTATTTATAAAGAAGATTTTAATCATTTTGCTGTATTGATGTTACTAGAAAGCCATTCAGTGAAGATTTATAAAGGAATGTAAACCCTGTCAAGAAGAGATGGCTTAAGATTTTGCAGAGACCTCAGGCAAGCAAGATATGTAGAAATCCTGATGTCAAAAAGACATGCAGAACTTCTGATGCAATTATTTTCATTACAAGAATTCATTGAAAGGTGAAAATGTTGCTACTAGTCTTGTGAAGCATTCTTTGTCTCCATAAAATCCATGAAAAATAAGTGGTTTCTCAAAAAGCAAGAACAGATGGAAACCAGTGGACTCACCAAGACTTTAATTCCTTTCAATGCCTAATTTCATCATGATGAAAAAGAAAACCTTTGGAATAAGCAAACCAATTTCCAAAATGTTATAGAAATCCAAATTTAAATTTGTATGTGCAAATACAAACTTATTGTTTGTTTTTGATTTGAGACCTCACTGCAACCTCTTACTGCATTTAGGTATTTCTGGTAGCATAAGAGAAGAGAAATAAAGCTGGTCAAAAAAGGAAGGATTAGAATGTCCCCCTTTCAAAAACTGATACTCTACTAATGGGAACAACTAGGCTATCACAAAAGTCAGTATAACTGATAATGCCAGCAACTTGGTGGGGTGCAAATAATGGCAGAAAAATGCCATCAAAAAGAAAAGTTCTCTCTTTTCTAGCAATGGTGTCCCAAATGTGAGTCAGCACAGCAAGATTGGCATGGTCACTGTCACAATTAAAATCTTCAGTCTAAAACCTTAAAACCAGACATGCTGGCCCTCAGTAAACTCATCCAAATTTCAAAGAAGGAAAGAAGGAAGAGGGAATGTGCCTTGATTCCCTTTTCAATGTCTGTAAGTAAAACTAGATATTTTACTAAGACATGCTAAAGATCATTCATTAGTTGCAGAAGCAATCTCCCCAGGCCATGGTCTCAAAATCAGGAAGACAATTGTGACCTCTTTTAGTGTCCTAAGGTTGTACATTGGGAAAAAGGGAGCTCTTTGCTCTTATTCCCACCGTAGTCACCTGATTGTATTGTTGTTGGCCTTTTTGTAATTTAAAAAAACACCAAAAACCCACCAAAAAAAACAAACAAACAAAAAAACAAAAAACAACAACAACAAAAAAAAAAACCCAAAAAACAAAACAAACCCAAAAACTCAAGTGGCTGAATAGAAATTAACGAAAATACAATTAGAAATGGGACTATCTCTGTAGATTTATCCTCCTTGTTCCATGACCAGAGAGCAATAACACAGACAGCAGGTCCAAAAAATCCCACAGATCTTCTCAATGGCTCATCCTTGATCAGGTCACTCCTTTTGCTGTTCATTGGTCAAAAGGGTTCTTTCTCTACTATAATGGGAGTTATTTGGACAAAGCTGAAACTAGCAAACTGTTTGAAATAACACATATGCACAGTTATTTGAATTCCAAATACTTGAACTATTTGATTATGCTTGTGTCCTGTTTGAGTAAGAATTTATTAATATTAGAATAGAGATTTTCTTTATTTTTTTTTAATTAATGTCTGGCTGCTCTTCGTATAAGGAATACCTCTTGCACCATTGATCATTTGGCCACCTCAGGCTGAGGCAAAAAAATCTATTTTTGTCTATTCTATAACAAATGAAATTTGGAAGTTTGAGTCAAATCCCTGTCAATGGTCAGGATATATAATCCATCTGAACAAATATTACTCTGTGTGAAAATAAATGCAGTACAAAATACATCTACTGAAAGGCTAATCAAATCCTTGCCCTGAAATCCTAGTTCTTTCATAGCTTCAAGTCAGTGCAGATTGGTGATACTGGACTTCAATATTTCTGGTTCACTGCCTCATTTCTTGAATTTCATAGCAAATATCTCAGTTTTTACTAAAGTAGAGATGCTGCTGACACAGAAAAATTATCCCTTTTACACACTGTTTTATAAACATCACCTTGAAATTAACTTTGGACTGTACCAAAACATGGTCATTGCATTTACATTGGGAATAATGAGAAAGAGGCTCTAAGCACCAGAATTTAATAAAAAATTACTAACAAGTAAGCAGCTATGGGAAACTGGACATAGCAATGTAGAATCATTTCCAGGTAACTGGTGTGAAGAAATTTCATAACAAAAACATATACTTATGTAGCTTCTAGGGCAAACCCAACCTATTTAAACCAGAGCAATGGCTATGAATCAAAAATAAAGATCCCCAAATGCTCAGATTGTTGAAGCAATGAAGATCCTGGACTGGGCTTTGCACAGTAAGTGGACAATGTTCCCCCAGTTATTAGTGATTAGTGCTTCCACTAGTTATTAGTGATTAGTGCTTCCTCTGCTCTGTTTCATTGTCCAAGTATTCCTTCCTCACTTGTACTTTTTAAATTCTGTAATTTATGTTCATACACCATGTCCTAAAACTGCATTGCCTGAAAAGGGAAAAAAAGGGGAGGGCAAGCTCTAAAGATACGACTGGGATTACAAAAGTTGGAAGAAACAGACAAAATATATCTCAGTATATTTAATATATTTAACAGATTACTTTTCTTAAAGAAGAACCACAGCACAGTCTTTGGAGGTCAGGGTTTTCCTCAGCAATGTTAAACGTGGCCACACTGTTTTGAGCATGTCGAGTGACAGAGAGTGACCACTGTAAGGGTCTGACCTAAACCACACTGGGGCCAACACACAGGTTTGAATGTATTCACTGTGACCTGGATCAAGTCTTTACTGAAGACATGCCAGATGATAAAATGCAGAAAACCTATCAGGCCTTCATGCCACAGCCATGAATGGAAGTTTCTTGCTGGCACTCACTACTCACCGAGGCAGTTGTGGCCATCGTGGGCTAGCATGAATCCATCGTAGCACGTACACCTGTAGTTGCCTGGAATGTTGATGCACTCGTGGACACAACCCCCATTGTAGAAGTCATTTTCACACTCATCAATATCTAAAACACAAAAGGAGGGAAAAAAAGCTTTTGTAAAAACAGAATTCTAACAATACAGAAAAAAATTTCTCCAGCTGAGCATGTTTTTGATAGATGTGTGTCCCTAATCTTTCTTTCTTTTAGGCTCATATTGCCTACTTCATCCAATGCACCGTCAGGGACTGAATATATCAGGGTCATATTTGTCTGAAAAGAAGCAAGCCGATGTATACAACACTCCTTCACAAAATAACTGGAGCATCATCACAGTAAACAATGATATATTGTCAAAAATAAAAAAGGAATACTTGATTTTGATACATTTTATATTTAAAATGTAGTTGTTATTTTCTGGCTTCAAAATAATCAAGCAGAGAATGAGTGAAACCTTTGACTTGTAACAACTACGTGAAGCATACTGTTAATAAGGCATGAGACAAAAGTATGCCTTTTATAACAAATAAACTTTAATCATCTGTATTAATCCACATACAACAAGAACCACAAAAAGTCTGGTATTTTATTCTCAAGAGGTATGATGGAGTTTTTTGGAGTTTTTTCCACACTGGCTTGTATCTGAAAGAGGATCATAAAAGATGAGAGATAGATTCAGCTTCAATTACAAATAATCCTGTCATGATCTTCCCTCCCTCATACAAAAAAGCACTTCTTCACTCCTTCTAGAAGATGCAAACTTTCCTCTTTTTACAAACTGTATTTTGGCTTATACATGGAACATCAGTATCACAGTCACTCTTGTGAATAATTCAGTGATGCACATCAACCAACTAAAAATACATAAATAATTAAAGATAGCCTCCTGGCTTGATAAGTATCAGGTCTAAATTTGTGGTGTGCTACACCAAAACCCACAGCTACTCTCCCTAAATTAGGCAGCACATGAGAAACAGATAAAGTCATCCTTTTACAAAACCACCTGTTAGTATATCAGAGCTGTCCCAGCATTACATTTCAAATGTGCCTTCCAGTGCAGAGGTGGTTGACATATTCCTGAATTAGGTTCATGTCCACACAGATTTTCTCTTTTTCCCCCCCGCTTTTGACAGTACTCCATGAAAAGCTTTTTCTACCTGGCATCCTACCCAGATGCAATCCAAAGAGGGCAAGGTGATTTGGGAAAAAACAGACTCCTCTGAAGAGTCAGCTCTGAGTCAGTTCTTCCAGCACTTTTGGCCCTTGGATTGAGGATGGATGGGTTTGTCCCTCCTCACACGGTCTGTGAGAGCAGGGACAGGCTTCTTCCAAGTTCTGTTCCAAGTCTTTCCCCTCATGTTGGCTTCTCCCAAAAATCTGCCTTAAACTCAGAATTCTCCAAGTCTCCGTCCACCTGTCTCCAAGAGCTCTGAAGTACCCCTTCTACAAACTCCTCATCAGCTTGAAAATGGAATTACAGACTTGGCTTTATCTGAAAAACTAATTGGCTATTTCATTAACTCAGCAACTGGCACCACAGCAATACCAGAAATAGGAAGCTGGAGAAAGGATCTTCCAAACAAAAATACAAGCTGTTGCTTAAAGGTAATTTTCCTAGTCTTTAAAACACTGCTCTTTTTCAGAAGGTTCTCATTCCTTACTAACAATTTCAATCCATGAGTTGTGCAAGTTCCCACTCAGCACAGCCTGTGGTTGTGCTCTACCTTCCAAGTCCAGTATGACAGCAGGAAGACACATCTGTGATTTTTCTTGAAAACAAGAATCAGCAAGTCAAGTTCTTATTCCAAACAATCTGCAATGTACTCTCCAAGAAGCTGCTCTCCCTAGGCCACAGCTCTGTGTGTCTGGATGCATATTCCCAAAATGTTCCAGTCTGGTTTCCACTCAGCAGAAATTTGCAGCTTCCATAACCACTCATTAATATTTCCAGAAACATCCTGTCATTCTCTACAGGCTACAGGGACAAAAATAGAGCTCTACAGTAATGCCATGTTTTAACAGGCCAAGTCAATACTCAACAAACATCTAACAGGATTTTGATGTCAGGCGTGTCAGGTGTTCCCCTCAGGACACTCAGAAAAAATGGCATCTTCATTTCAAGGTTTGTTCTTAACTTTTATCCAGCAATGAGTCTTTTCAAAAGAGGGAATTCAGAAGAAGCTGTTATGTTCCTCAGCATCAGACTGCCAAGGGTTGAGAATTTGTTCCCTTTTTTTCAAACAATTAATCAAACAGAAATATTTTTTTTAAATAAGCAGCAGGAGAGCCTTCAAAAGGTACCCCTCCAAAAAAATCAAAGAAATGTGAATGAAGCCTTTTGAATGACTGCCCCTTATATAATACTTATTCCTAAAAAGCTGTACCATGATTACCAGCACAAAGTGATGATGCAATACAAACACTCAAGTTACAGAAGGGGTAATGCAAAATATACAGAAACCACAAAAATAGCTAAAGAAACAGATTACTTGCAACTCATTCTCTCAGGAGTTCATGTCACAACCAATATTGCAAAAGTATTTGAAAATTATTCTTTTGCAGCCCAAAAGCTGTACAAAACTAGAAGGGGAACCAAACATTCTACCTCTTTTTCAGAGCCATGTTGTGGGTTTTTGGTGTTTCTTCCCTCCAAAACCCACGTAACTATTAAAAAATTCAGCTGGGAGGCTGATTGGAATTTCCATCTCCAGCATGGCTAGCAAAACCAAGGGGCTAACACTGGTGAATTTACATTTCCAAAAACCAAAGCAAAAACACACCAAAAAAACCCCCCCAGCCTCTCTCTCCCCACTCCAAAAAACCCAAACAACAACAACAGAAAAAAAAAAAAACCCAAAAAAACCAAACCCCAAACCACAAAAACAAACAAACAAAAAGAAACAAGAAAACCTCACAAAAACATGCACAAAGCCTATGAAGTCCAAATGCTGAATATTTTTGAGGCTCCAACTGCTAAGAGAAATGCAAACAATGTGAACACCACTCCATCTTCTCTTATACCTGGAGGAAGGCATTCTTTAAAGAATGCCTTAGTGAGGAACAAGTATAACTTATGGACAGAATGCTACATCTGACATGCCAGAATACAGCTTCCTTAGTAAGCCTCATGTAGAGTAAAAGTAATAGTACACTCAATTACATAAAACCTGCAGGCTTGCTCTTCATTTTGTCAATTGTAAACCTCAAAATTTGCAGGGGCCATCTGTGTTCATTTTCTTTGGGTAGGTAATATTCTATTATTCATTTTTTCCTATAATTGATACAATTGGGTGTTAATCAAAATCTCAGCTCTAAACACCTCTGAGAAATTATGCTTTCCCTGCAAATTTCGTACCTTCAACTTAACATTTTTAGCATTTGGTCACTTAATATTGTCTTTCACCATGAAGGAATTACCGTAACAAAAACAAAAACCAAAACCAAGAGGAAAAAAAATAAATGTAGCTATCCAACCATGAAATTTTGATGGATGTAGGTGCATCTACTGGTGAATTTGCAAGATTTCTCAAAGGGAAACCTGAAGTTTTATCCACACAGGCAAAATACTTACAAAGTTTTAAGTTTCTTAAATTCAGATGGGGTACTCCTGGGGTGTTTAGTGAAAAAATCACCTGAAGAGAATTGCAGTATTTCCACTCCAAGNCGGAACTGGTTTGGAAAAACTCAAAAGTCCACTGCTTGTTTCAAAAGTTTAAAGTAAAAAATGATCAGGAAAAATGAGGCAAAAAGAAACTTGCTCACTTGAGTGTACTAATAACTGTTCTGGTTCAGCTATTTACCAAGCTAGAAGAGGCTTGGTACNAATGCTGAATATTTTTGAGGCTCCAACTGCTAAGAGAAATGCAAACAATGTGAACACCACTCCATCTTCTCTTATACCTGGAGGAAGGCATTCTTTAAAGAATGCCTTAGTGAGGAACAAGTATAACTTATGGACAGAATGCTACATCTGACATGCCAGAATACAGCTTCCTTAGTAAGCCTCATGTAGAGTAAAAGTAATAGTACACTCAATTACATAAAACCTGCAGGCTTGCTCTTCATTTTGTCAATTGTAAACCTCAAAATTTGCAGGGGCCATCTGTGTTCATTTTCTTTGGGTAGGTAATATTCTATTATTCATTTTTTCCTATAATTGATACAATTGGGTGTTAATCAAAATCTCAGCTCTAAACACCTCTGAGAAATTATGCTTTCCCTGCAAATTTTGTACCTTCAACTTAACATTTTTAGCATTTGGTCACTTAATATTGTCTTTCACCATGAAGGAATTACCGTAACAAAAACAAAAACCAAAACCAAGAGGAAAAAAAATAAATGTAGCTATCCAACCATGAAATTTTGATGGATGTAGGTGCATCTACTGGTGAATTTGCAAGATTTCTCAAAGGGAAACCTGAAGTTTTATCCACACAGGCAAAATACTTACAAAGTTTTAAGTTTCTTAAATTCAGATGGGGTACTCCTGGGGTGTTTAGTGAAAAAATCACCTGAAGAGAATTGCAGTATTTCCACTCCAAGAGAAATTAATTTCATGTGGTACTACAATGGCAGGAATCATGGGAGTCTCAGACAAGAATTAAATGCACCAAAATGATTAAGAAGGTGTAGAGACATGTTTAGTACTGACACAACCTGCCAAGAACCTATTTGAGCTTAATGTACTCAAAAGAGACCGCAACTCCCAGTCCCANCTTTCTGGAAAGCAGAGGTGAATCTTTTTGTTACTGTCTGGAAATAATTCTTCGAGCACATCCCTAGGGAACACAGCCATGCTCTGCTACTGCCCTCCTCAAGGAGCACTGGTACTTAAACACCCACTCTATGAGACTGCAGTTATTATGCAATGCAAGCATCCAAGAACTTTAAGAAAAAAAACAAGACAAGATCTGAAAAAATGTGAGGACGTGTTACTGTGAGGACGTGCTGTAATTTACTACCCTTACATATCAGTTATAGGAAGAGAATTTGAATTTAAGTGACCTTATTCTTCTTAATCTGATGGGACCTGTGTTTCCCTTATACATAATGGGGTTGATTCTTCTTTCATTATTAGAGATGAAATTGACCCTCCCCCAGGATTTGTTTAATTTGTGTATTCAGTCACCGAGATGGAAATCTCATAAGCCTCACAATGCCACCCTGCAGAGTAGCAGAAGAGAAGCAGCTCTTCCAGAAGCGTATGCAGGTATGAAATGACCAAAATAAGACAAGAATCAAACTCTTCTTCTTCCCATACCACAGTATTTCGGATTTCTGTTTCAGCAGAGAATAGAAGACACATCAGCATGCAATAACTGATGTCCACAAGACAAACCAAACTGTAAAAAAGTGAGGAAGATGCAAAATGGCTGCTTCCCATTTTGTCTAAACATTTTTAGCAGTGTCATGAAATTTCCTGTGCTAACCACCTTTTCTAAGCAGTAACCAGCTCTCCTAGAAGGTGGCATAGAATTTATGCAAAGAAAGTAAAAAGTCTACCCCCAGAAAAAATCATTCTCACTCTTCATTGCATCACTTGCAATTAATTAAGTTCCTGAATGTCCAAAAATCATTCCAACACATGAAACAAACTTTGTCAGCACAGCTACAGATCTTCATGGGCACAGCTACTGAAATCAAAGCAAATGCCTTCATGGATTTGATGAATTTTGGATGAGTGTCACAGCTCAAATGTCACAAGAAGCCTTATGGCTATTAACATGCAAAAGGAAGAATGACTGAGGCCTGGAAGTCAACGAGCCAAATTCAGTGTTTAGTGTTGAATTCCACAGATTTCTATAGAAAATGGGAAAGTGTGCATTGACACAATTTTTATCTTGGCATCTGTCAAGGCCACAGATCCCAACACTCACAATGCAACAGAAGATGTTCAAAATAGGCATGGGATTGAATAAATTCTGTGTCCATTTTAAAGTATTTCTTGACTAGCAGTATAAGAGCAAGATCTGGAGCTAATTTAGTAAACAAAAACTTTAATTGACTTTGAAAGGAGTAATTTATGTACTTGGACATTTTAAAATAAATAGCCAAAGAAAGCTGTCTGCCCACATCAACTTCTAATTTAGAGAATCACAAACAAAATTGATTGTGCAGGTATATTATGCAGTTGTGGAATATCTCATAAAAAAGCTGGATCAATTAAACAGCCAGAAAAAATATTAAAATCTTTGTAAGTACATGTTGATGGATGAAGCCATGTATTTATTCAGTATCTAAAGAGAAAAAAATTTTATATTCATCTTCTTTTATCTAACTGCTTTAAACAAAAGGCACTATATAGAGACAGTAAATAACATTGTCCTTACAAACTTGACAGGAAAGAAACTATGTTTTACCTTCTTGCTTGAAGAAGGGCTGCTGCTGGCCCTACAGAGGGCAAAGCATACCAGATGCAAAGTTCTCTTTAACGATTGCCTTCTAAAAAAAAGAGTCATCCTACAGTTCTGCAACAGCAGCATCTTGCCTGCTTATTCACAGCTATTATACAGCAAATAACACTGCAAGACACTGGAGTCCATATTTCCATGTGCTAATGTTTTACAATTTTATGGCTTCTCTACTAAGAGCTTCAAAAAATGTCATTGATTCTTTATCAAGTGTTGGTGACTGTTCCTCCTAAGACTAATGCACTATCCTCATGTCCACAGAAAAATACAGGAAAAAAAGGCCCATCCCTAGGTTCTAAATCCTACACAACTAAGAACAGATTTACAGTGCAGAACTGTCTTACTCATTGCATAGCTTCATTCAAGCTTAATCTCGGATGCTTGTGAAAGAAAGTAACCTTGTAAAATCCAAAGATAAAACAGCTGGAGATGAAATCCCAATCCTACAAAAACCACAAGGTTTTTTTGCCAGTGGCTTAGTGAAGCCAGGAAGACATATTTTATAGGATTCACAGTAGAGAGATACCTGAATCAGGATCAGCACTGAAATTTTTTGTTCCAATTCCCAGTTCATAACAAACAGCAGCACAGCACTGACACCGCTACTTTAAAGGAAACAGGCGGAAGTGAAGTTGCATGCACACTGACAAGAATTACAAACAAGTTCAAGTCCTGGATCACAGTCAGATCAGCATCTTATTCTTCTTCATAACTGGGTTTGAAACTGCAAAAGCCATGATAACAAGTAAAGATTACATAGGAATAGTTATATATTTTTATATATATATTCTTTGGCAGAGTCTACATTTAATATGCTTTCAGCAGATATACATCATACTCTGGACAACCTGAACCAAAGGCATTTGTATTATTTGTATATCAAGTTGCACTTTCCTTAAGAGGGGAGCCATTTCCAAATCTAAAGGCCAGGATAAAAGCTCAAACATAGGTTAAAGACCATTCTGGTAAAGTGCAGGTGAAATTTGCCAATAGTTCATCTCTCTGGGAAACACTCAATCCAAGCAACAATACTAAACATTTTAGATTCTTACAGAGTCTAGCATCAGCACATTTCCACACATTTGAAGTCTGTTCTACTCTTAAAATCTGACCCATGTATGAAGAATTTGGTAGGAAAATGTTATCAATTATCAATTTCACTCAATCTGATCTGATGAAACACCATTTGCAGCCATGTTTTGTGGCATCGAAATCCAACATCTACTCTAAGTCCAAATTTTATGAAGAAGATATTGACATACTAGGACTCATTCAATATTACTCCAATAAAAAGTTCACCTTCAGAGAAAAGTCCACTTTTGAAAATCTCTTTCCACGAAAACCTTGTTAAATCCCTTTTTCTAATAAACAAATTATTTGTTACATCTGGTCCTTCCTGTGATACTTTGTTTTTTTGACTCATAAATGGTAACATCTTTATTCTTTAGATGCTGTGACCTTGTAAATGTTACAATCTAATGAATCAGGGGAACACAGAGTGCAGTTTTTACAGCTTTCAAGTTGCCATGATGTTTTCAAGATGCTTGTGCCAAAGAAAACTGTAAAATTTGATAGCCATTAGGACTTCTCTAAGAGGCAAGGTCAAGGGTGGGCAGGCTGGGAACAGGCCAAATTCAGAAAGAGCAGCCGGATGTTTCTCGGTGGAGAAGGAAAAAGAACAGGTACAATACATTGTTTAACATGAAGTTTTTTCAG
>WEIU01019069.1:402231-424407 GCA_013389925.1 Aegithalos caudatus | reverse complement strand
TTAAGACCTTACAGTTTCTGACTGCTTAATTGGAAAGTCTTCCTACTGCATTAACACTGGAGGTTTTAGAGAGCTTTTTACCTACAGAACCTTTTGGGTGCCTGAAACCTTTGGAGATCTGGAATCACTTATGGGAAAAAATTAAGAAGAGTTCTTTCCCTAGGGGACAGTATATGTTCTATAAATGTATCTGAATATTACCCCAGTGTGACATTTGCCATCTCGATTAGCACAATGGAAACTTTATTTGGGACCATTCTCATTTCATTTATAGTAAATAGATGTTTTTTCTAGACAAATCAAAGTTATTGTAATCCTGCATTCAGCATCTTGAACCTTTTGGAGCAGCATGACATTTGTCTTAATTGATATTTAAACAGATTGGCTGCAAGTTCTTTGAAGCTCAAGTGAGATACCCAAATAAAGATGGATACCTGTGGAGCATGTAACAGTTTTAGAGTCTGTCTTTATTTAGTAGCTGCCATGCCCGACAAGCTCAAGCAGAGAGGTTTCCTGTTCACAAGCTGTTATGAATGTGAAACATGACATTTGACAGCATTTTCCCTACCACTTCTAAATCACAGACATTTCCACCCCAATTGCCTCTCTTAATATAATGGGAAATGTTTGATTCTATATTGAATCTTCCAAGTTCTTGGTGATCTAATGGGAGATTATTTCTGCATCCTTATTGCTGGACACTGCTGGTGTGCATGCATCCTAATGATAATTGTTTCAGTAAGTCATGGCAGGAGGTTGTTCCTAGACCTTTGAATTCAAACATGCACCTATAAATCTTGAGAAGAATGTTTCAATAGTGAAATTAGCTCATTGATACAGATATAATTCACCTACTTTTTTCCCCAGACTCTGTAGGCATCTCATTCTCAGATTGTTTATCTCCTACCTTACTTTGCATTTCATTTCTAAATGTCTGTCAACTGACAAAGGGAAACAATCCTAGACTTCAATTCTGAAATAGATTTCTTTTTTATTATCAGTGAATGAATATTAATTTTTTTTTATGTGGCCCTTCATGTAGGGGAACAGAAGGTTGCTTCTTGCCCATTTCAGAACAAGTTAGTGGCAGATTATGCACTGCCAAATGGAAGATTTCCTGCTATCATAGAGCACATGCTTCCTTAGTCCCTGGCAGACTGACACTTCTTTAGTTTCAGGCTGAAAAAGCCAAGACCACAAACATTATGAGAGGCTACAGAGCAGTGCTTTTCAATCTTCCTAGATATGAGGAACTAGTGTATTTTCCAGCAGAAGTGGAAACACTTGTAAATTTATATCTTCTGACACCGGACTTACCCTTTCAAGATATTTTTTTCCCACTTGTACTTTAGCAGTAGTCCTTGGGCTATTACAGACTCCTAGTTGAAAACTATTCTGCTGTGCAGGTTAACCACTTGGGGAATAGAATGTAATTTATACCATGCAAGATTTGTAAAATGCAGGGCTTCCTGTCATCCTGTATCACTTGGTCAAACATTCTACCCTGTATGAGATGCATATCAGATATTAATTTTGCCAGCCTCCAAAAAGTGGCAGGACAGTCCCACACAAGTAATCTGTCTGTGAGCAGAGCAGCTCTGCATTAAACTGCTGCTGTGCCCTGCAAAGAGGGAATTGCCTGTTCAGGGCTGCATTTCATTTCAACATTTACTGAAGTCATGGGGCTACTTCTAAACATGATCCACAGGGAAACCATGAATTGCATTCCCTGCCAGACCCAACATTTATGAAGCCCCCAAAACCAGCTCTGCCTCCTATTTTGCCACCTGTTCCCTGAATACAGACAAATTTGTACCATTCCCCAACAACATTCTTGATGAACTGAAGGCCTCTCAGCATTTTGGTTTGCAGACAACATTAAAGAGCAACCTACAAGGAGTTCCACTGTAAGTCCTTCACAGGGATAAAGGCTGTAACTCCTAACCCATCAAACTGCAGCTGATTGGGCAGTAACCTGGTCCATTAAAACACAGCTCCTACTTTAGTTTAGAATGATTATGTTTGGTTTTCCTGTAAACAGTTTTTTTACCTACAGAAACTTTTATCCAGTCTAGGAGGGTGTACATGATCGTAAAACCATTGTAACACACATGGAATGCACTGAAAAATGAGAGCATTGCTCATTTATTAAAACTCAATGAAAGAGAAGTCCCTCACCCTCATGGTAATTAAGACTCTAGAGTATCTCTGGCAAGAGTAGTCTATTAATACCAGCATGTTGCCTGATATCCAATATTAATAATTTCACATTACATTTCTTTTTATCCAGGAGATAGTACTGAGGATTTCTTACTTTCCTTCTCTTTTCTATGGTGTTAAGAAGACTTTTCTTAAAAAATATTTCAGTGCTCTAGCCTAGATACAGATGCATTATTTGTATTTAGTTTATGTTTTCAGGAGAGTGGTGTTAACCTTTCTCATGAATCCCTTGCAGAGCTGTGGGTATTTTTAGGAAACAAAGAGTAAAATTAGTTGAGATGACTCTACATTAAGCAATTACATGGCTCATTTACGAGTTTGATACGTTCACTTCAAAAAGATCTGAGAAGACTAAACTGAATAGAAATCATCAAATATTTACAATTTTTTTTTTTTTAAATCTGAGATAGTCTTGCAAAAAAGCTTAACCTCACTTTTGTCCACCACCCTTCAGCTCTGTGCACCATCTAGAAGGTACAAAAGTTACAAGGCTACAAATTTTATTACTATGAAAGCATTTAAGATGAACAAGTCACATTTTGCATTATGAAAATGTAAGCCTGTTACAGATTTGTGTTTCAGCATCTCACTTTCATTAAGTTAACCCTTACTAAACCTGTGATAAAATAATGATGATACCCTAAATGCGGGCACACACAAGCACTGTCTGAAACAGTTCACAGCTCTAAAAGCTGTCTCCATCAGGACTGTACAAGGATGAAATGTGGAGCTATTTTCAAGATGCCAAAACAGTTGGCAATTTTGCTGCCCAACTCAGAATTCTGGCACAGCCTCTCTCAGCTTCTTAACAACAATTCTGTCTCCACAGCATGTAAAGTACCTGCCATGCAGTTTTGCTTGGATTTACAGAACGAATGTTTTCCATTTTTTAAAAAAAGCATGGACCTGGCCAGTATCAACAAGAAGCCCTAGATGTTGTTGTAGCTGATGAATGCAAAAGGGTTTTATTTTCAAACAAATTGATGTAATTTTTTGATTCCAGTGATTTTATTCCTGAAACAGGGAATTCGATCCTACTGATACGTGCTGACAGTTCTAAAATTTTACCCTCAAAGTGAGTTCATCAGTTATGACGTAGGCTGTCCTCAGTCTTTGAAAAGGCCATGCAGAAATCAGTCTTGTGAGCCAGACCCTATTTATCACCAGAGACAAATAATCACAGAGAAAATCTAATAAGCCTTTGGTTTTTGAGCTGTGGATGCGCAGCCATTGTCCAACAGGGACACAAATGTACAAGACAGTGAACAGTAGCAGGCAACCCACTGGCCTTTCCATCATCATTAGCCTTTCCAGACTCTCAAAACATTTCCCAGATTCTTTGACAACTAGAGAAGTAAGCAATACCAGGAACAGGAATTAATGAAGTTACACACTCATCTTTGCTAGACATGAGGTAAGTGAGGGTTAGATGAGGCCAGGCCAAGCTGTACAGACACCAATTTCACTGTGAGGAAAGTCCAGTAAAAGTGTTAAGGAGGGAATTTAACATTCAAATCTGAAAAATACCATTGCTGACCTGTGAATCAACAAATATTTTCATTTATAAGCTGTGCTCACATCTGATGTTTAGACAAGAAAGGGAGATAGGGCAAACAGATGCAATTTCAGCTCTGCCATGAAATCAGAAAATTTGGCTCCAGTGTTCAAATATCCTATACTAGAAAGCACACACAGCTTCCATTAAAACTATTAAATGAAAAAAGGGCGAAAATGCAGACACGGAATAATAAATAACACGGACATTTGCCGTAAATTGAAGACTGCTCATATTCATAGCCTGGAAATATTCCTTTGGGAATTTTAAGCAATCATATTTGCTCATTATGTTGGGGAGAATGTTAGGTAGAGAGAACCAAATAATGCCTACAATCTCTGTGCAGTATTCAAATAATTATCTACTTTTGACAAAAAGCACCACAGAAAGCCAAGCTATACAACTGTACTGACCTCCTCCCCAACAGCAGATGGATAAAAGTGGCTAAGGTTGTATAATAGTTTAGTCCTGTAGACCTATTTCCAATACTCTCATGTAGATGATTTCTAATGAGATGCCTTTCACAACAATGTTATTTTATTATGCAGAGATAAACAAAATGCAGCAATGACTTTATTAATGACCCAATAAACCTTTTGGGTTCGGGTTTTTGTTTAGTTGTTTTTCTTTTTTTAATTGGACAGTACATCCAACATAAAACTAGAGATTTGAGATGTTACTTCTTATTCATGTTCATCATGAATTCTACATGCTTCTTCCTTCTTCCCAGATTTCTAGAGAATCCTTATTTTAGCACTGTCTCTGGTGTATATTCACAGTATTTCTAAGATACATGAGCAGAAATCCAGGAGAGAACAGATTATAACATCCTTGGTTATCCACTGAAAACAGGGCAGCAAGGCCTGACTAGTTAACTCACCCATAAATAATACAGGACTTCAGCCTCAGTAAAAGTCTCAAAAATGAAATAATAGGGTTATGGGTGTTTATCCACAGCATCTGATTCAACAGTGTAGTCATCTGAAGTTTGGTCAAACATCCAGGTCAGGCCTTTCAAAGTACCTATTAATTTTTCACAACTAACTTGAGATGCTCCTTAATGAAGTCTCATTTTCAGAAAAGTGTGAAGGCCTATCATTCTGAAGAAGCTGTTAAGCTGCCAAGCCAAAAACTCAGGTTTGTAGGGTTTGCCCATGTAGGGAAACAAAATGTGAGGTTCCTGTTAAACCACGTTAGATGAAAGGCTGCAAAGGGACACGTGTACACAATTACCTGTTCCTGCACAATTCTTTCCCAGCATTCTGAGCTTGGCTGATCACCTGTCTACCACTGTGAGTTTTGTAGAGAACCTGGAGAAGAAAACTTATTTTCTATTCCTATTCTGAAGATGTCATTAAACACAGTAATTTGAATTAAACTTCTGGCTCAGGAGGTCTTTAAGTCTCAAGCTGCATTCTTGTATTTCATTTTTTTTATAATCACTGTAAGCATCCACTGTAAGCATCCACTGTAAGCATCCACTGTTGGCCACTGTCAGAAACTGCACATCAGGCTAGACAGATCTTCAAACTTGGTCTGGCCAGCTTACACACTTTTGATAGTAAAAGATAAATACACATAGGTATGGACCAGATTCTTTGCATCCACTGTAAAGAGTCCTGATTTTGCCTTCCTGTATTGGGTATAATTTAAAAATCTTAGTATATCTGACCAGCACAAACTATGAAAATAACTGGACAACAAGGAGAAATTCTAAAAAATGCTTTAGGGGATTTCCAAAGATTGACAACTAGGCAAACAAAACTGACATTCAGGAATGTCTGTCCATCTCCGTAACTGGCACAAGTGACATGTTATGGAATTTTCTCCCAAGTGCATATAGAGGTCTAGTAGACATAGCATATAAAGGACTTAAAAGCATTTCAAATTAAATAAAAGTATGATCACAGTCTAGCAGTGCTTCTTGAGTAGGATGCACTAAGAAAATAAATTTAAATTAAATCATTAAAAAACATAAAACTGAGACTAGGAGGATGAATTTCATCATGATCCAATGATAATATGGCAGCTTAAAAATACCTGGTTAAATTTGAAGCACAAGTTCAGAAGATTTTTCATTAAATTTCAATGGAATTTGAATCTCACAAGAGCTGCAGGCTCTTTGCCCTGATACACCTCATCCAACTTTGTAGATGCCCACATCTGTGTCAGAAAGAAGACTCTTCAGATTTATCTGACCTATTTAAGTCTCTGATAATGCACAGCAAACTGCATGAAGGAGCTTTCTCTTCCTCAAATATAAAGGGAAAGCAAAGCAAATGGTTTAAATGGACTGATCCACCTTTGGAAAGATCAAATCCACCCTCTGTGCTCTTCAGTCAGCCCTGACCTTTGTTAATACACCAAATGCTCAACAAACAGAGCCAGGGCCTGCCTCCCTTCCAACATAACAGACTTCATTTATTCTGAATTTAGGTCTCTGAAGGAGTGCAGAGACCATAATCAAGTGCCCAAGCACAATTTCAATGATGAACTAAATGAATTATAGGGTGTATTATTAATGATTGTAAGTGACTGACAAGTGTTTGCCTGAGGACAGACAAATGCAGGAAGCGAATGTTTGTATTGATTCATGTGTTAGTCTTGCAACTTGTGACCCCAAAAAACTTTTAAAACAAAGGCAGAAACATGTTTTCAAATTACCACAGGAAAAGTAAAGTAATCCCACCCCCACCAGTCAAACAATTTTACAGCCAGCAGACTGCACAAAACCACATGGAGGAGATATTTTTAATTAAGTGCAATATAAGGAAAATAATGGTTACCCGTATTCAGTCTAAACAATTATTAGCAAAAGGGCCTTACAATTATTAGCAAAAGGGCCTTAGCATTTTAAAGTAAGCCATTTAAGAAAGGCTTGCTGTTTTAAACATAGACTGTTTCCGATTATAAAGTAGAGCTTTTAATTAAGATTAGTAAGACCTAATTCAAGCTATAATTTGGTTCCTTTAGTTAGCAAATGTCTATTAAAACCAAGCAATTAAGGTTAAATGGGTTGAAGCATTTAAAGCACTCCCTCCTGCTTCAAATACTATAATAGAAAAGACTATGTAAGGGACTAATTCAGACCAGAAGACAAGTATTTATTTCCCTTAAGTTTTTTTACTTCCTTGTTGATCATAAAGTTTATTGAAGAAGAAACGCTTGGTAAACTAGGTTTTCAGTGCAACAATATGTTGTTAATAGCTTAAAAACCAAAATATAAAATACAAATTCTGCAGTTTTATAGAGTATAGAGTCTGTTCCTAGTATTTTTTCCTTAAGTTCATAAATATCAATAATAAGACTATGCACTAAACTTCCCAGTGGCATGTTTCTGCTTTTGACAGTTGTGCTCATACTTGGCATGGTCTTAAGCATAGATGTTGTGTGTGTACATGACAGATAACAGGTACAAGTAAACTATGATTTGTACTACTTACATAAATGGACTTTAAAACATTCCCATCTCACCTTCCATTTCCCATTTTTCCCATTTTCATAGCTTCTTCAAAGATTGAAATTCTTCATGCTTGGTCTCATCTTTAAGATTAAGTTATTTTAGCAGGTTCAAGCCAATTGGGGTGAGCAAATCAAGGCTGCATTCCTGAGGGCATGGGAGCCTCCCCACATCCCTCTGCCTGGCTGTGCCAGAGCCCATCTCCAGCAGGACCCTCTGGAAACTCTCACTCCAACCTTTCACCTGCCTTTTGGAATAGTCAGAACTCCCCCAAAGCACCCAAATAAATCACAGTTTTAAAGACAAGAGGCTGTCCTTTCCATCAAACAGAGACCCACAGAAAATGCTGTGTGCAATCAGGACCACTCAGGTGCTCTCACAGCTACAAACACTGGGGCTTTCGTCAGTGAATGGCAGCATTAAGGAAAACATGCTGGTCCTTCCAGAAAGTGTCTCCCCATCCCCTGAGTCCAGACTCTGACTAACTCAGGGAATGGTATCATGTAATCCTAGTCAGGATAAAGACTGATGTGGAGCAGGCTACAGCAACTGTCTGTTGCCTTCCATACAGACCACCTGAATACTTGTCTTAAAACCAGCTCAAAATTATGGCTAGTACCTAATCATAACATCAATATTAATGGACATCACTAAGAGCCTTCCAGCATAAGCAGTACAGGAACTTATTTCAGTAATTCTTTCCTAGTAACTCTTTCATTTTTGTCCAGTGAAAGAACTAAGAAATGTGCACTGGAAACTTCTGTATTAACTCAAGGTAAAATTTATCATTAAGCTACTCTAGAAAATTAATACTACTGCTGTTGCTATCATGAATATTAGTCTGTGTATTTTCTATTTAGAACAAAAGCTGAAGCTTTTGGGTTTTGTCCCATAAGACCACATGTGATGCAGTCAACAGATATTGTTTTTATAAAGCAGTTCTTGGACATCCCTCAAGAAAAAGATTTTTTTAAAAAGTACTTCAAAACAGACAGTGAAAGGATGCAAAGTGCCATAAAGATAAAGAAGAGAAATATGTTTAAAAAACACCTAGATGTGATTGTTAATATAAAACTTAAGTGGCAACACCTTGGAGTTTACCCATATCACAAAAAGTATTTTCGTAGTAAACAATCATAATGCAAAAAATTTGATGGAGTAGTTTCCATTCTTAAAGCTTTTGAGAAAACTGCATTATAAAAGTTCTTCCATTCTGAAGTCTTAATCTCTTTAAATGTAAAACTGTGTCTACAGAATAAGCTGCTGCAATTTTCACTAAGTGAAACATTCTATACTTAATGAAAAAGACTATATCCAAGCAAAGCATTTTAGTATTCAGATTTTTTATTTCCAGACAACAGGCTGAGGTTGTCTATTCCTCTCTTATACCCATTCCCTGGCTCCCTCTTACAGCAAAACAGTCACAGGTCAGAGAAATCCTGGCAGCTCTCCTTCCCTCATTTGTTTCTTGCACTCTCAATATGTCTGCACACTCCCATCTGAATAGAGGTAAAATTGCTTCCTTAGGAATTCAAGCCAAGCAAAAGCCAGAGGGTTCCACTTGTGTCTGCCCTCAAGCAGCCAGATAATGCAGTGAGCCTCTCTCATGGCTTTGGGTTCAGTCTGCAGCACAGCCAAAGGAGGCTGCCTTCCCCCAGTGTGCTCTTGCACACAAAGCCACCATGAGGGCCCTTGGGAAAATCCCAAGGAAATATCCCAAATCAGGAGCAGAAGTGAACCATTCAGAGCACCTGCCTTCACCAAGACCTGCACTAAAGATCAGGTGAACTCCACCACTGTGCAAGCAAGAATTGGGCTGATTTAAGAGAAAAGTGGTGTGAGGGGGGAAGGAGATGCAAAGAGGAGCTTTGATCACATGCATCTTTAGACAGGTTGGCATGCATCAGGAAGAGATGGAAATTTCTAAATAAAGTTGGACTTGGGTACTTTGTAGTTAGAGAAAAAACATTGGCAGGTCTCCAAGCCACAGGTTTTCTGGAATCCTTTTCCCACAAAGTTCTGCAAACAGAAATGTGCAAAAAGAATAAAGACACAACTCTACTTGGTAGAGACACTGGCTTCTCTAGAGGTATGAAGTCAGATATCAAATTCCTTCTATGCATATGCTGCCAAACAATTTAGACATGCATTATCTAGCCTACTTATTCAGCAAAGCAAAATACCCCACTTACTTCAACCCCTTTTTCTACTGTAACATGGAGACTGAAAGTTCTGAATGTGAGCTCTGCTCCCAGATAATGAAATCAGAACAAAGGCACTCAGTGTAGTTCCCCTTTTACAACAGCAAGAACTAGAGTGCACAGCAGTAACATCCTGTGGTACTTTCAGCAATGATATCTCAAACAAATACCTATTTCTGCACAGGTTCCCCTTCTCTGAAGCACCTTCTGCAGCAGCACCATTCCCTCTAACAACATTACTAATCACCAATTTGGTATTATGCATTGCTCTTATTTTTTTCCCCTCAGTTAAATTTTTGATGCTCTCTGAGCATGATGTTAAATGTAAGGACTGAAGTGGTTCATGCAGATTAAGGCATGGGAAGGACAGTACAAAGATTAGTAACCTCACCCTGAGAGAGTAAATGAAAATTTATATTCTTTTATATTCTCTGAGATAACCCTTCATCTGCTTAACAAATTTATGGTAAGGATCAGAACCATCTGAAGGTTGTTTATTTAATATTTCTGATTCTTTGATGGCTGTACTGGAAAGCATTGCCAATAATAGTGAAAGCATGGTCTTGAATTTGATACATTGTCTACAGCACCAAACTGCTCTAAGTTTAGGTCTAAAGCATGTGCAACATAAAGGTCCTAAATCACCTTTATAAATGATCCAGGTGGTTTTTTTTTTTTTTTTTTTTAAATTCCTTGGTCACTGAAAGAAAACTTATGAACTACAGGCTTCAGGAAAGCAAAGCAGCACTGTAACATAAAATAAGGCAGTAGCTTCAATTTAATAAAGCACTTAAACAGAATTACTTTAAAAGGTAACAGTTTCTTAAGATTAAGGACATGCTTGAGTACTCTGGTGATTCATGGCACTTGAACAAAAAAATTCTTCCAACTGTAATCTAAGGGTTTTGCTTTTGCTCAGCATCTTAAATGCATAGAAAAGTATTGAAATTTCAATGGGGGCTGTCAGAACCTCTCTTCAGTTTCTTATAACTCTACCAAACATTTACATATTAACTACATTTTAAAGGTATTTGCTTTAAAGCAGGTCTTTTTTTCATTTGAAATTTAAACCAAATATATATATATATATATATACACACTAAAACAAATAAAGGAAAAACCTCAGGAAGTTAGCTTTTTTCTAAAGGGACTATATGGAAAAATCACTGCTTTACTATGTTTAAAAAAAATCTCCCTCAACTGCTTGAACAGATTTAATACTCCCAGATTTTGTTTCCAATAAGGTGTCAGGGAGTTACCTTTCGGGAGATTTCTCAGGACAGAATAAGTTGGTCAAATTACAGCTGAAAATTTACCAAAAAGGAAAATACTCATCTAAAAAACTCATTAGCCCCTTTCCCCAAGAATATAATAAATTCAACGCTCAACAGGCATCTGCTGAAATTTAGGCAGCTAGAGTTTCCAAAATTTCCTTTATGGTAGGTGTTTTTTCAACCTTATGCTGTAGTTTCACACCACAATGGCTCCAGAAGCTAAACCAGATTAGGAAATCTATTCACCTTATTCACCACCTTCTCCCTGCCATGTGTCCCAGCCTCTATATCCCAGTTCATTGACTTTTCAGTGTAGAAATGCTTACAGGGCCAGACTGTACTCCTTTGTGTTTTCTTCCACTTTTGGGAGTATTGTTTCAGTGATATTCTTCACAGAATAGCCCCACATCAATTGCCCCTGTGCAAAAAAAAAGCACCATCAAGGAAAAGGAACTTCCTGAATCAGTGCAGGGGGAGTACTAGTCTCCTTTTGCCACAAAACTCCATGCACATTTTCCCTACAAATTCCTGCAGTACATCCTCCAGGACTGCCTGAGGTTTGGCCAAACCTGCCCTGCATTTAAGGCTCACAGCTATCCTGGGCTAGGACAGCCTGGGGCTGATACCATGGGTACAGGGATGGGACAATATCCACCATCCTCTTCCTCAGGTACAGACAGTATCCAGCATCCATGATTCCCATTACCTTCACAGTGTCCTGACAGTATGGATGCTGATGAACAGAGTGGATGCTGCCTGGCTCAAAGGCAGAGGAGACAAAAGCAGCATTAGTGCAGCTTTTTTGGGCAAGGGGGCAGCAGGAAGTCACATTCCCTAACTCCTCCTCTGCCAACATCCAGCACAGGCTCCCTGACCATGTCCTGCATCAGCCTCAGATCAAAGAATGTGTATTTCAGCAATGCAGTGGACACACATGAAATCAGTGCCCATACCCAAAAATGAGCTAACAAACAATGGCAATCAGCCAGGTAAAGATATTTTTCCAGCCAGCCACCAAGGGAAGAGCCATGGGTCTTCAGTGGGTGGAAAGAGCAAGGAAAGTGCTGAGGGACAGGTGAGCTCTGAGCTGATGATGGGGGCCAGGAAAGAGGTGGGGAAAAGGGAGAAAAAGTAAGAAAAAGACAAAATCTGAGAGCTGGTCAGAGCTGTTTTGAGTTATAGATAAAACTCAAGAGAAAGGATCAGTAAGGGGCACTTAGAACTCAGAGCTGCCAGTTCTCCAGGCCCAGACATCTTGCTGTGGGACACTGGCTCTCAGAACAGTGCTCCTGTAACTGCATCAAGCCTCTGAGAGGACAGGGGAAGGAAAGATAAATGAAACAACTGAAAATACATGGGAAAAGAACAAAAGAGAAGCAGGACTTGCAGTTGGGAAACAAGGTTAAAAGACAGCTGACTAACAGATTACACAAGACAACATAATGAAGACTGAAAAGAAAGTGGACTGCACAAAAAGTAAAGGTGACAAGTGGGAAAACAAGGATAACTGGATAGTATCTGGCAGATGTAAAAGGAATGAACACAAAAGAACCTAGTACATTTTATTTATACTCCTTCATTTCATTATAATTTTCCTGGCAGTTAATTTACATTATGTATCTGGGTGGAAAGGAGTTCCTTCTAAATACCAAGTTTACATCACCCCAGGAGGTCACCCTGGGTTCTGCAGTTTAGCAACTGTTGAGGCTGATGAAATTTTATATATATTTATAAGTTCCAAGAGTACCCATAGACCACCCAGCAGACAGGGAGCTTATCAACTATTTAGAGAAGTGTCCTTGGAAAAAAACCCTCTTTTTTCCCAAATTGAGAATTACATGTACTGCTGTTGAAGAATGAGGCCCATATTTCATACAGGATGGTATTTGTTTACAGAAAATATAGAGATATTTGTGTCCAATCAGCATTTCTGGAGAGAAAAAAAAAAAAAAAAAAAAAAAAAAAAAAAAAAAAAAAAAAAAAAAGTTGGAGCAAATATTCTTTTTCTAAGTCAAAATGGAAGATTTCCAAAGTGGACCACCGGGGGAGCTGTTCACTGAAGCAGCATTATGGGCTGTCAAAAAGCAGCTCTGAGAGGTAGGACAGGCTAGAGAGAAAAGGGAGAGGAGAAAACAATAGGGTTCATGACACATGGGGGCTGATGGCCCTGGGAGCAGTTAAACAAGGCATGTCAACCCAGCTAAGGGGTATTCTGGTTTTAGTGGATGGACTACTGAACAAAGTTGGGAAACTAAAGCAATTTGAATAAATAAATAAATAAATTCAAGGCTCAACTCTGACCAAAACAAAAGCCCTATTCACTGAACAGAAAGCAGCATGAAGGAGGAAAAAGAAAAAAGTTATCATAAGCTGTTAATTCACTTAGGCTGTAATAAAATTCTGATTTAATACAGAATGTTCTCAGGAGTATTTTCTTACTTGCTCCTACTTCTCCACTTCTCCATTCCCCAAGAAAATTTATCCCCTAGTGCAAGTTAGAAAACTCGCAAGTCAGAATTGAGTATTAAATAGTGCCAAGCCATTTAAAGAAAAAATGAGAAAGAAAAAAAAGAAGAGATATAGAAGGCCTCAGAATTCAATTCTGTCTGGGAACACTTTTATCAACCTCAACCAAGTAAAATGCATCAAACTACTCAATGAGAGAAAGAGAAAAGGCAGTTAGCAGCTCAAACCAATGAAGTTAATTTATATTCTCTCTCCTTCAGTTTTTGACAACATGTACTGCTTCATTGTGAAAGCTTTCAGAGAAATCAGCACAGAGACTCATCCAGAGCAAAGCCATAATCTCTGTGAATCAAACTGGGAAGGAAGACTTGACCCCAGAAGGGAAATCCCCATAAAATGTGGAGGTAGCAGAGTGTGTTGCTCTGTGCTCAGATGGGCTGCTGCAAGCCAACCTCACAAACTCAGCAGCACAGACTTGGGGCACCAGGTCTCACCTGGAACACAGCCCTTAGGGAGGGTGACATGAACTTCAACACATGACATAAGCACAATCTGTCAACCCCAGAGAGCAGAGCAGTTTCAGCACCTAATATCCACTGCAGACCCCATTTAGGGAGATCACAGGAGTTCTTGAAAGTATGAATTCACCTTCTACTGCAGTTGGAAGAATCATCAATGAGGAAGAAGTCACTTAAGCTGCCTTGCTCAGTGGCATCACTGTTATTCTGCAGAGATAGACAGAACAAGTCTAAGCTCACCAGAGTTGTGCAAGCATCAAGATGCCCAAGTTTCAGACACCAAAGGACACCCAACAGTGTCCCAGCTCTCACAGGGAGTCATCACTGAGGATGACTCACTTAAGAAAGAATTGCTGAGAGTGGATTGATGGGACACCATGGAGCTCTTAAAAGAAATGGGATCATTGTTCCACTTAAAGGATATTCAGAAGTGCCTTACTTACTTATCCCTGCAGACAAAAGGAGGCTCTAGTATGAAATACTGGACTGGGAGCTGGGAAATGAGAAGCCTGGAAAGTCCTGTGTTTCCAAGTTGATTGATTCAGAGCAGCACTGTCACAATATTTGGATTCACTTTTGAAGAGCATGAGAAGAACAAAACAGGTATTTCAAAGTTCACAATAAAATGAAAACCCAAGGACTGAGACCATAAATGAGCTTCTTAAGGAAATGAAAGATAAAACAGATCAACAAGATTAAAATTATAAGAGGAGTATTAATTCCTGGAGAGTCAATCATTATTATTTAAATGAAAGTGATGAGATGTTTTTCCAATTGCTAAGATTTGTTTAAAATCCATTAAAAACAGATCTAACAAACAGGTACAAACTAACAAACAAGTAGAAACTTGGCTTCACATCCACAAAACTATGAAGATTAAAATGATTGATCAGAAGGGACAATTGGTCTGTGTTTCCAAATGGACATATGCAGAGGCTGAATATACCTGTGATTGAGGCAGGAATGGTTTATCTTATTTTGAGATTGTACCATGCTTAAACCCAGTGAGGTGCTACCACTGGGGCAATTAAGAATAAAGGCCCTCCTTGCAGATTATCACCATCATCGGCCTATTTATCTAGAATGATTATTTACATTAAGAAAAAGACTACAAATATATGAACACATGACTGACTTAAATCACTAGAGCTGCACAATCCCACTCACCTAGCAGTCAAGCAGAACTGCTGCTGATATAACACAAATATCCAACATGAGCAGAAATCTGAAAACCACCCTCTACAGGCAGACTCTACCAAGACACTTTGCCATGGTATGTGTATGTTGCCCTCAGCAAGAAATCCATCAACAACATCATGAAGCTTCACAGGAGAATTTAAGAAAAAAAGAAAAAAAGTCCAAATGAAAGTTGTGAACATTTCTCTTCTGCACAAAAAGTTCAAGAAAGGTTGTAACAACTGTATGAGATCAATTATTAAAAGAATTGAAGAAGAGGTGTGAAAATACTATGAAATACAGTAGAAAAAAATGCTCCAAGAGGAAAATCAGTCGATATGGGAAAGCACAGAATAGAATTTAACAATCCAGAGCAACAGGTCCCAATAAATGTGTCTTAAGGGTCTACATGTAAGTTATATTCCAAAAGGAAAAAAACAACAGCCAGAACAACTCACTGAAATTACATTCCCACTGAGGATAAAAAGTAGGCTAAGGAAAAAATCAATTTGATCTATAAAATAAATTTAACACTAAGTGGCTATAAAATGGGCATAGATAAATATCAACCAACAACTATACAGAGTACTTTAACCAATAATGGCATGAGAGTTTGGAGCAGAGAAGTAGCATAGGGTAAAAACCCCAAACAAATGGGTTTGACAGCTAAACTCCTTCATACCCCTGTTCAGTGACAGAGGATCCTACAACTGCAAACACACAACATTGCATTGGAGACAAAGAATTCTCTGTCAAGGCACAAAGAAGCCCAGGACCTGGAATTTGTTTGAACTTTTTGGAATTTCCATTGCTTTGACACAATTTTCTTGAGATATGAACCTGTGGGGAAGCCAAAATTCAATGTTAGGAAGGTAAGGACAAAGTCCTATGGATCGTGAAAGATCATGCCTGCAGCTGGATCCAGCCCACTGCATTTGAGATCCTGCCTAAAGAAGGGAAGACTTAGGTAACAGCAGGTGTGACAGGGTAAGCAAATTAATTAATTATAAAATAATGGATTTTGTATAATGAGTAGAAACAGAGAATTATTTTTTAAAGATTATCTGGGTTGAACATGTTATTCTGTCCTATGAAAATGCCAGCTAGAGAATTTGTGCACAAGGGATATTGATACATTACGTGTTATGGGAAAATATCATGGCAATGCTGACCATGAAGCTTTACAAAGCATAACTGATACCTGATTAAAAAAAGAAAAAAGGTCAACTGAAATCTACAGAGGGAAGCAGAAGATAGGACACAAGAAGAATGAGGAACTCTTCTGTCTGGAGAAACAACTGTGCTCTGTGAAGAGAAACAGGTCAAGTGGTTCAGGCAAGAAAGCGAACCAGAAAAAAATAACACAAAGAAAAATATCTGTGAACTGAAAAGTCATCCTCAATCCTCAAACTCTGGAAAAACCAAGGCCAAAAGATATTTTGAGAGAAAATCAAAGTTCAGAAAGAAATTCCCTGCTGAAGATACTTAACAAACTGTCAGGAAAATGTTTTATTTCCATATAATTGCTTCTAGAGCTCTCCACATGTCCTTAAAGAAATATTTGTGTCATATGTATTTCTCCCCACCCTTCAGCTCACAGCAGCAAACCTTGAGCAAAACCCTGCACTAGTGGAGGGGCTCCACATTTACTGCATTGGCCTAAGGATCCCATTGTTTAGAAAAACTATAAATAAATACACAAGAGTACACAAATACATATTGATATACTGGAGATGTTTGTACAACTACGTGCTCCTAAGAATCATCCAAAAAAATGTTACTTCCCATACTTTACTCCTTGCTCTAAAACGGATTTTCAGTGGAAAAAAAGCAATATTTAAGACTACTGTTTAAAATAAACAATGATGCACATTTCTAAATTAGTTGCAATTCCTCCATATAACCTAAAAAGGCAGCTCACTAAAATTTATCAGAATTAATTGGATAGTATAATGTCTTTAAGCTCACTATACTGTAGGAACAGCAATTCTACTCATTTAGTAAAATCTGGCTGTATGAGAGAGCCTGGGCTATAAGTGTGTTGGTTATGATATAATGAATGTTCTTCAGATATGAAGCAACACTGGTAGATTGCTACAAACTAAGCTAAAGAGGCTCTTTCGTACAAAAATCTGTACAAAACCTTTTTCTCATAGGTAACTAGTTTCACTGATCAAAAGGCTTATTTTGAAAAGTCCAGTTACAAAGACTGGGCTTTAGAATCAAGACAAGTCTCATTTAATGATGCAGTTTTGGTCTTAGCACAACAAAACCAATCCAGTGGATTTCATCTTTGTTAACAGTCACTTTTATCTTAAAAGATAACTTGTAACACCTGATCACTGAGGTGACAGAATACTAAACACCAATAATTAACTGAGTCTGTTTACTTCTGTATATTGAATATTTGAATACTTAACCTCAAGATGCAAAATAAACCCACTCTCCATGTACAGCAGGCCTGAGGCAGATCTTAAACCTGCCACGACTCTTTCTGGAGCTTTCTGCTTCTACCAAAATTTGATATTAATTACCAATTTAAGACATGGAACTGATGCAAAATCTTTAGAACTATTAACATAATACTGTAGAAAAAAAGTTGTATATCATGCACAGTAACACCTGGTTTAGACAGCTTGCATTACCTGAATAATGCTGAACATCCATGCAGAACGTGTTGCAGACTGCCCTGGTTTATTTATCAGGCTTGTCAGACACTAAATTCTATTAGATATGTGTTTGGTATCAGACACAGATGTTCCATTTTTCTGTACATCATTACAAGGATCTATCTTGTTTTTTACTACTTACTGAGTTTGGGATTTTTTTGTTGTTGTTGTTTTTTGTTTTTTTTTTTGTTTTGTTTTTTTTTTTTTTTTTTGGTTTTGTTTTTCTTACTGAGCCAAGACAAGTCAGGCAAAGAGATATATGTGTATCAGACAAGCATGAATATAAGCCATGTCTACCACTAAACAGAGCCCAACAACTAAAATATGAATAGTTAAAGCTAAGGAAAGTTTTAATGTAGAAAACAAATACAATAAGAACCAATGCTGAGAATGCTGTAACCTCCACAGCTGCAGCCTTGAGTACATTTTCTCAGAGTTCTGCAGCTCTTTCCCTGGAAGGGATGAATAGATAAAGAACTGGTGCTGAATGATTATCCTGTTTGCAAGAAAGAAAATCTGGCTTCCAGAGGAACAACAGCTCAGAGATGCTAGAGCACCAAAAGGTGGACAATCGGAGTTTGCCTCTGTCAATTTAAGCCCAATAGAAAAATAAGACAGCCACAAAAATGCTTTCTTGCACTTGAACAAACATTTTGGAGGTCCATGAAGAATAATATGTGGTTTCAATTTTTTGTAGACCAAATTAATTTCTAGGTCTTCAATCTTTTTAGGGACTGGCTACAGATGTTTTTTTCAAAAGGTGCATTCTGCCATAGAAGGAGAGAGGCTTGGAAGGAAAATGTTATACCTACTAAGCATCTACAAGTAGGAAAAAATAGCAATCTTGCACCTTTATTTGGAAGGCATTCTGCTGTGATTACAATATTTATTCTTTTCTTTAGAGAATATATCCACTGACATTCAATAGACAAGATGAAGTGCTTAAAATCTGAAATACGAGCCTAATAAAACCTGTTAGGTCTTTTTCAATTACAAGACTGATGTGAGGACATAGAGAAGTAATGTAAGTTTTTTTCAAGTCTGTGTAAGCTTTCTTTTAAAATAATGTTCCAAGGTCTAGAAATACATGATCATGACACATGTAGAGTGTCACAGAGAAGCAAACTCCAGCATCCTGTTTGAGTGGGTACAGAAAAACACCTTCTGTAATTTGTCTGTGGAAAACAAGGCGAGTCCTTTCCATCCTCTGTCCGGTGGGGAGCTGGCCAGGGGCCCATCCCATCCCATCCCATCCCATCCCATCCCATCCCATCCCATCCCATCCCATCCCATCCCATCCCCACGTGTTTGGCACGGCGCTTCGAACCCCAGGGCCAGCAGGCCCAACACTGCCCGGGAGGAGCTGGTGCCACCAGGGAACGCCACCCCCTCGCACCTCCTTTTTTATTTTATTCTTAAGAGCAGGCTGGCGGGCACAAGGTTTGCGATGCCGGACAATTAGCAAAAGCAGCAGGGGGATGCTTGCCAATAAACACCCAGATTTGAGGTTAAGCAGCTGTAAATCTGCATTAATCGTTTCAGGAATTCAGTTATTTACAAAAGCCTTTAAAGAGCAAACAAATAAGAGAAGGGAGGGTAGAAGAGACAGGAGAGGAGCCGATCTGTCCTTACCTTCACACTGCTTCCCTTCCCCTTTGTAGCCCGGCTTGCAGATGCATTTGTAGGATTTTGGTGTGTTTTGACAAATTGCGTCGATGTGACAGTCATCCGTAGCTTCGGCGCACTCGTCAACATCTGGAAGCACAGAAGGGACCCCAAGGGGACAGATAAGAAGGAAGACCTGAGACAGAAAATACCAGGGATAGATACTTCCCTCGAAGCTGTTTGCCTGCCTGCCTGCCTGCCTTCCTAGTGTCATGCTGGAAATGAGAACATCTAGGGATAAATAACTAAACCAGCCAGTGTGATATTCTCTTCAAGTCACTTATAAGCAGTGCTCCACGGAGCTGGAGGAACTCGATCTCACATTTCTGCACCATGAATGAAATAGTTAGACACTAGAAACTAGCTTCTGCTGTATAACTGGAGACCCACGTCTTAGTAAAACAAGAGAACGCTTAAATTACCTCTAAGAGGTGAAAAAAAACACCCCACTTGCATGTTCTAGCACAAAGATTTTCCTTATTTATAAAGACAGACCCTAGTTTAAATAAACTATGCTAGTGGGGGAACGGGAAAAAGAAATATTTGAACAGCAAAACCACATTAATGCTTTTTACTGAGAAGCAAAAAAATAAATAAATGGAAGACCATATGAAACTCGGTAAGGTAGAGTGGAGGAAAGCAACCTGCAATAACATCATCTACTTGGACTAATACTCATTTAGGAGGAAAAAAAGTCCCAGCAGTCGTCCCGGCCCCTGCTCGGATGGGTGCCATACTGGGTAAGTCTGAAAGGGGGGACCCAGACTGCTTTTCTTGTTTCCAGAGTAGGGAGCCTTTACAAACATTTCAGTGACGCGCATTCCTTCTCTCCCTCGGACTTAAAGAGGATGAGGAAGGATGAGGATGAGACAGAGTCGGTATTTGGTAGTGGTGGGAAACGTTAAAGTGAGCATGGGGTAAAAAAAAACCAAGTCCGACCTATAGAGGGATGGGGTGTGCTGGGAACACGGGAACACTTAGAGCCCTGCCTAGGCTGCCCCGCCCCCGCACTGCCCGAGCCGCTCCCCGGCACCCGCAGCTCCCGACACGCGNCCGTGCACAGTCCCGCACCTCCAGGGGGTTCCTGCCCGCCTCACGCCACAGCCACACCTGGGGCTCCCGGGGGAACACGGGCAGGCAGGCGGGGCAGCGGGTGAGCAGCCGGAGTGGGACCCGCAGAGCTGCGCGGAGCACAGCCCCCGCTCTGTGGTCAGGAAGCGCCGAGGACACGGGGGTGCCGCGGAGGGAGGCAGACGGGCATCCAACGAGAGGCATGTGCGGCTGGTTTCATGCCAATTAGATTAACAGATCCTCAAAAAGGTGCACTAAAGTGAAAACACTTTTATTGTTAGCTTGAAATCCTAACGCTAATTGTTTCAGAAGTGCTCACTCAGCCATCTCCAGTGATAACACATGGATCTTTCAAAGTCACCGGGAACAGGAGGGGGCTATTTAGAGAGGGGAGAATAAGCAGACATTGTAGCATGGCACACAGCAAAGAACTTCTCTGAGAGGTGCAGACCGGGGCGGCCCCGCGGGGCATCTCTGGAATCCCAGGGAGAATTGCTCGGACTCTATCTGTATTGTTGTTGTAGAGGGTTTGATTTTTTTTTTTTTTTTTAGAATTGGNTTTTTTTTTTTAGAATGAGGGGAAGAGAACACCGAGCGTCGTAATTTTACCGACTAGGGCAGAGCTCCTGTAATTTGTTGCCTTCTTTCTTGTCCATTCGTTTATTTTTACCGCTGAGCCAGTTCAGATCTAGCTATGATTTACGTAAATTAGCTTAGGTGTTGCCCAGATCAGGCACAGATTCAGTCAAGCACAAGGAGAAAAGAAGTTTTTGGTGGGTCTTCTCTAGGGGTTTTTTAATGCTTTGGTTCATACTTTCGAGTCATTAAACCGGCACCCATCTCCCAACAAGACCAGCAAAAGTGACAGCTGGACTCTATAATGCCGTCAAAAATTCAAACTGCATGGAGCCAAGAGGGACATTTCACAGCAACTAGAGGATGCCTGGGAGTCAGGCGTGAATGCCAATGAGTCAAATGAAAGGGTAAAACCAAGTATCAGCCTCTGCTCTGCTCCACATCTCACATTGCATTAATCGGACTTTAAGAACTTCCAGGCTGAACTTCGTTCATTTTGTTACATTTAAACTCCTCTATGCGAGGGACAGGGATTTTTTCCACACCCTCCCCCTCCCGCCTGCCCTCGCTCGTACTTCACCTTAAAAGATTTCTCCTCGCACAACTTCAGAGCCTGCATACATTTCTTTCAGAAATCACTTTGGGCTTGCAACATTCCAAAGCAGATAGGATTGGGGCCGGGGGGGTGTTGGATTTTTTTTTTTTTTTCCCCTCTAAACACCGAAGCAAAGACAAAGTATAATTACAGCTATTAAACTGATACGAGCGCCGCTGTTAAAAACGCCAGGTCTTTGGGTTAATGTGCAGACAGGGAAAACCTGCGAAGATATCCCAGCCAACGCTTGCTCTGCGGAGTCTCCAGGGCTCAGCACAGACTTACTTATCTCGTAGGCACTCAAGGAAAGTAACTTTTTCTTCCCCATCTCTCCCCGCAGAAATCCCTTCGGCTCCGGCTGTGTCAAACACGCGAGAAAACGCCTCCCCACCGCAACTTCCAACACCCTCGGCGCTACGAGCAGCGAGAAGTCGCCTCCCCCTGAACACCTTACAGCGGGCGGAGGAGAGCGGACAGACACGGTCCCCCCGGGGCCGCGGCTCCGCGCCGCCCGCGCCTGGGGAAGGCTGCAGGGCGGCGGAGCCCCCTCTTCTTACCTGCGCCCCCGCTGCCTCCCGCCAACCTGCCGGCCCAGGCGAGAGCGAAAAGCAAACAGCAGCGCCGCGAAAAGCAAACAGTGCCCATGATAATGATGCGATCCCCGGTGCCTGTCTGCGATAAGGGACGCGCTCGGGGCCGACCGCGCGGAGCCGCCGGCGCTGACGCCCTG